>JASDQU010013045.1:68784-80988 GCA_032191745.1 Picea mariana | reverse complement strand
AGGTGTATTTGGATTGAGTTTTCAACGTTTTCAACATATTATTGTTTATATTATAAATATTAGAATAGAAATAAAGGATTTAGTTACAATGTGAATAAATATTGGTAATAATAAATCTTTAGCATGGACAAACATACCATAAGTTGTTATTGCAAATCAATTTAGTGTTGCTCTATATCGATGATGGTGATTATGCAATGGATTGATGATGGAAAATATCAAAGGAACAAACAAAATTTATCAGCTTAGTGCAAAAATGAACATAACACATGCTAGGGTAGCGAATCAAGGAGCGTATTGAATAGTTTTGGGGTGCATTCATTCATGGCCAAGAATCCACACCTTGCAAAGTGTTGACTGTTAACTCAGACTGCGAATCTCCTTTGAAAGTGCAACATATTTAGATATGTAATGGACATTTGGTTATTTTTCCCATAGTCTGAGGGTTTTATAAATGTTTTAGTTTTTAAACTGTTATGAACATATACCAATTCGTAACTATATATACATAGAATTTCTCTCGTGTTTATATATATAGAATGGAGAGGATAGATACAATGTAGACGGGTGGGGATTTCAAGAATATAATACAAAGCTTGTATAACTTTGTTTTGCAACTTCTGAAATGACTATTGTAAGTTTATTTACATTTTGATTTAAAGTTTAATATTGTTGTAGAAGATCCAACATCCATCTTTCTAGAGGGGGCCCACTCTAGAGAGAAGGAGTTGTGGAACTTTAAGTTATTTCCATAAGATATTTTTATATTTTCTTGTAGCTTAATATTTATTTGTAATATGAATTCTCTTTTACATATATTTGTTAGTTCATAATCAAATGGAAACTACACACTTATGCATGCTGAGAAATGACAATAACAATAGTCAAATAGATTACGGTAACACTGTGAATTAGCTCGAAGAGCCAATGACTAGTTGAAATATCAAAATCATTCAAGTTAATCTGTAGAACTTGTGCTTAATAATTCAAGTGTGGCGTGTTTACTTTTCCACTAGTGCAGTGTGTTTTATTTTTTGCATTGTCATTTCATTTCCTAGATAACAATGCAATATACTTTCTATAGAAGCATGTAGGAAACCAATTGTTAATAGAGAACCTGAAGCCTACAATACAGTGCACGACATCTCACAGGTTTCTCTAGAACTCCAGGTTGATGAGTAAATGCACCATCTCTTTTATTTATTTTTATAGGGTAATAAATTATCCCATCATTTTGACGTCGTTTCCGAGGAGATGTCAAAAGCACATAAAGTATTTGTTTGCACTTATTTTTAAGAAACACACATGGTACGAGGAAAACAAAGAAGAATTGTAGACTACCCTCTTTGTGGGGTCTCATACATAGTGTGATGCATTTAAATTAGGTCATATAGTTGCATGAATAGAGTTAGAAAATCCATAGGAAATATTTCATGGCGCAGTAAGAGCCACTCAAAGCATTGACCATTTTTGTAGGAAATTCGGTAAAAGGAGGAGAGTCATGGGTAAACTCCATATTCCAGTCTGATTCATTGCTTGACTTTAGAATGAGACACTCCATGGGATCTCTATAGTTTCCATGGTGGTTATGTTAGGTTCTCATTCTCTCATGATATGGAGTTACTATTTGGCCATTGAATGAGACACTCTGTGGGATCTTTGTAGTTTCCATGGTGGTTATGTCAAGTTCTCATTCTATTCTACCACAATATGTTATCACCGATGTCATCATTTTCATACTTTCCTCATTTCAGAATAACACTCAATATATTTTCCCATATTCACCCATGCCATGGCAAGAAATTCCCTTTCAAAACCCAATCTTGGTACAAGGATGGTGAAAACCTCCATTTGAGCACATACCCAAACAATATTCATCTCAAAAACACCCCCATCTTCCCTCAAAGAATCCTCCACAAATACCTCATTGACTTCTCGCTCAACCGACTCATAATCCATCAACAAAGTGACTCAACCCACTTACAAACTTGAGTTACTTGCTTTTCATCAAGTAAAGAGAAAGCATTTCTAGTGGTGAAAACTTGTTCTCAAGTGTTGTTAGACCTAGTGATGTTATAAAACCAGTGTCTGGTTGGAATCACTTGGCTTAAATATCTCCAACTATGAAAAACTCTTTCAGGTGTAGTTGAGTAAACCCTATTTGAAAACCAACTTGTTGGTGGGTAAGGTTTGGAAAAGAGAGAGAGAGAGAGAGAGAGAGAGAGAGAGAGAGAGAGAGAGAGAGAGAAGAAAACGAAAAAAAGGGTTTTGTATGTTTCATTGATAAGATTTCCATAGTGCTTAGTTCTTAGTTGACATTCATAATGTGCTTTAGGATAGGCTTACATAGGCTGCAAATTCATGTTACAGAAACACAAACAACCTTGATCAGTTTGGTGAAAACCAAGGAATGCAATTTCTTCACCATGCATAATATCAATTTCGTAGTCTCGCAAGCTTACTTCTCTACTACGGAATCAATGGAATAGATTTTATAATTCTCCTGGTGGTTTACAATGCTCTAATACTTTTTTTTAACCAACATGATGATTTTGTTCAAACTCCACATTAGGTATTCACAGCACTCATTTTGCAGCTAATTGTTGTTCCATAATGTATTCACTTTGTAATGACATAGAGTATGAAGTTCAAAGGAGCTTCATACAAGTTCAGAAGAGTCTCACAAAATTTCCAAACTTGAACTTCTAGTTTCAGTCTGCATATTTCAAAGTTGTTAGGATTAGGACATCGCCCTCACTAGTCTTGCTTCCTCCTCCATGTGCACTGGATTTTCATATGCTATTGCAATGGGGAGTCCAACCTTCCTGGTTCGACATTGACAAATTATTGAGAGATACTGAGAATCATGTACATACACTTGGAATGGCTTCAACCATAGAGAAAATAGAATTTTGACATTACATGTTGGATACCTCCTTCCCCTTAATTAGTGATATAGTTGTTCAAAAATTGTTATTGAAAGTATTAGAACCTTATAAAAAGGTCAACTATTGGATAATGACAGAGAAAAGACATATGCAACTTTGTTGCATAAAGGTTGTACAACAAGATTTACTTTTTCTTCTGTGTAGTTTGGAGAATTCTCATAAGCCCTTTTCTGGTTACAATTGCCCTATGTCCTTTCTTGTTCGACAGAGCAAGTACATGACAAATTCCTTCAACATAAAAACCCTACTAAATTCTCTCATAAACAAAACACATCAGATGCATTGCACATAATGAAGTCAATGGAGAATGTGGCATCTTTGAAGGGAACTAAACATGAGAAGTCAAAGTTTTCAACATTAGGATTGCAAGATTGTAGCTATTCCACATTACAATAGTCATATGGAGGGTATGATGTCATGCCATCAAACCAAGTATACTTGCATGCAAATGCACTAGAGAGGATATCATGGCATGAAAAGTTACGTCGAGAACATGCATTGCAAAAACAAGTTCATGAGCTTGTAGCTATGGGGGAACTTGAAGATGTTGTGAGATTGTTACTTTCTACCCCACCCAATATCCCTTATTTCTATGTTGATGCTCTCCATGTTGTTTCCCTTTCATTTTTTGTCTCTTTAGCCTTGCACGAGCTTGTTGTTAAGGTTGTTGCAACCAATTTGGGGGGCACTGACAAGTCCTTGACAGGAACACACTTACTTTGTGTCATTGGTCGTTATCAAGAGGCATATTCATAGCTTCAAGATGCAGGTTGTTGGACAGATGCTACAAAGTTAGATTCTACTCACCTCCAAGGCTCTGTTTGTGCTAGGGTCTTGAAAAGGTGGGCTGATAATGTTCTTCACACTGATCATAACATTTGGAGGGAAATACTTTTGTACATTGTTGTCGGTGCATTACATGAGGTTTTGGACATTCTTTGTAATGCAAAAGGACCTGACACAACAACCATGTTTCTACTAGCATGTCACGAAATCAAAATGATGGTTACATCCCAAAAATATGGAGTTGAATGTAGTGCATCACCAAAATCAAACAACTAAGATCAAGGAAATGCCAACACATTGGATTTGCTTGGTGATTCAAATCAACAAAAGGAAGATGATTCAATAGTTTGTGAGTATTATGGGAACTACCAAAGAACATTGGTTTATTTGTGCACACATTTGGCACTAATTTTAGATTTAACTCAATATTACAATGAAAATAGAGGACCATAGTTTGTGGGAGGATATCACTCATGATTTTTTTCTTTGATTCCTCCACATGATCATTTGCAGTCTTGAAATCTTTTGGAATGAAAATATTAGTACAAATCACCGATTACTACTTTAGGATCGTCTCTGACTCTGCAAAGACTGTTTCAAAATTTCAAGCTCAACAGTGGAAATATTCCAGGTGAATAACGGCCTTGGTTTTAGAGAGAATGGGGAAGCTACATGAAGCATTACCCCTTTGATAGGTTCAATACCCTTGTGAGGAGATTTCTTCAAGATTCCAAGCCCTCTTAAGGTACCATCCTCAAGTCCTACATGTCAATCATGAAATATCCTTGTAGAATTCTAATGGAAAGGGATGC
Source organism: Picea mariana (assembly GCA_032191745.1). Taxonomy (NCBI): domain Eukaryota; kingdom Viridiplantae; phylum Streptophyta; class Pinopsida; order Pinales; family Pinaceae; genus Picea; species Picea mariana. The sequence goes on along the minus strand of JASDQU010013045.1, from coordinate 76,442 downwards.
CCTACAACTTTAATTGAAGCCCAAGAAAGGGAGTGTGAGATCGAAGAGAACATAGCCTTTTCTCACTGTCAAGATGAATATTGTCTAGAGGAAATCATTAAGATAAATCAAGTTGCAGACCTTGTCGTTCTGAACCCTCCCCACAATGTTAGGACATACCTGCAAAGGGAACGAGAGGAAGCCGCTAACCAGGCTTCTGGTGACATGATGAATCTATTGGGGAAAGACACTGAATCAACATCTAAAGAAATACCTCCCACTATAAGGAAGATGTTGAAATTTGAAAGAAAATGAGCAGCAAGGTAGGCTGAAGAGAAGTTGTTGCTACATATTCAAGAAGTTCTAAACGAGCCACGTAAAGAGAAGAAAATTGGTGCCATCAAGAATGAAGAGAAGACTATATTCCCAAACAAGACCAAAAAATAAGACTTTTTCAAAGATCATGTCAGCATGCCCCATCAAGTTCTGGATGAAGGGATTGGCAACACCTTCATTTTTTCAAACTCTCTTTTTCTAGATGAGGAAAGGAAGGATGGATCTTGGGGCTTAGATTTCGATGGCACACACTCAAGCTCAGGCTCAGGTGTAGGAATAATTTTTATATCACCGGATAATGAGACTACCCTTTTCTCATAGTGACTTGAGTTTAACTACACAAACAACATCAATGAGTATGAGGCCCTCATTTTGGGCATGAACCTTTCCATTGATTCACATCAAGTCCCTATGTGTAAGATGAGATTCAGACTTGATCGTTTCATAGGTTAACAAGAATTTCGCTACTAAGAACCCAAGGTTGAAACAATACATGGATGTTGTATAGGATGCAATGAAGAGATTTGATAACTTTTCTATTGAATCCATCCCTCGAGAAGAAAATCACTTGGCAGACAACCTTGTTGTATTCGCGTCTACTTTAAATATTTTCAAAGAGATCGTTCTCTACAAAGTGGAAGTAAATTTTAGGCCTTCAATACCTGATAACTTGGAACATTGGCAGGTTTTTAATAATGAAAAACAAATATTGTGTCTCCTCCAAAATGAAGGTGAATTCTCGGAATCTTAGATCAACTTGTTGGCAAGAGAAGTGAATATTGAGATCATTTATTTGCCTAACGAACCCTTAACCAAAGGTGGTGTTCCCCTAGAGGGACTTTTTGATCGAAATGACATGTGTAAGGGGAAGTCGTTAAGCAAAATTGATGACGAGGTCATTGAATTCAATATTGGCACCAAGGAATCCCCAAAAATGGTCAAATTTGGAAAAGGAACAACTCCTGATGAGAGGGAGAAGTTGATTTCCCTTGTAAGAGAATTTAAGGATGTTTTCACCTAGACATATGAAGATCCAAAGGCTTACCAAGAGGACGTCATACAACATGTTATTCCCCTTAGGGAAGGCACAAAACCCTTCAGGTAGAAGCTCAGGAAAATGAACCTGAAAGTTGCCCCACAATTCCAAAAGGAGTTAAAAAATATGGTTGAAGCAAGGATAATCGAGCCCATCAGGTACTCATATTGGGTGTCCAATCCAATAATTGCCATGAAGAAGACTGGTGATATCAGGATATGCGTTGACTTCATAAATTTGAATCGGGATTCACTTAAAGATAATTATCCTTTGCCAAACATGGAGTATCTTTTGCAAAGGGTCACTGGAATAGAGATTATGTCCATGCTTGACAGCTTTTCAGGATACTTTCAGGTGCTCATGAAAGAAGACGACCAACTCAAAACTGATTTCACCACCCCTTGGGGAACTTACAAGTATTTGAGAATGCCTTTTGGATTGACCAACGCAGCAGCCACTTTTCAACGTGTCGTGGATTATGCTTTTATGGAATTAATTGGGAAACTTATAGAGATTTACCAGGATGACCTAATCGCTATCTCAAAGAAGAGAGGTTAGCATATCCAACACTCAAGAACTATTTTTCAAAGGTACAAAGAATATGGCATTTCTATTAATCCTAAGAAATAAATTTTCGATGTGGATAAAGGAAATTTGCCATATCATTTCTAAAGATGGGATCTTGATAGACCCTTCCAGAATCGAACCATCGAGAATATCCCTCTCCCTAAATATAAGAAGTCCTTACAGTCTTTCTTTGACCAGATCGACTTCATAAGGAGGTTCATTCCGAACTTTGTCGAAATCGTGAAGCCACACAATCACTTGTTAAAGAAGGATGTTCCTTTCAAATGGGACAATGAAGGGACGTTGGATTTCCAACATATCAAAGAAGCAATAATTATCGCATCGGTCCTGGCCAGCCCATATTTTGCTAAAGACTTCATCATATTCTCTTTCACTTCAAAGGATAACATCGCAGGAGTTGTTTTACAAAACAATGATCAAGGAGATGAACATCTAATTGCTTTCATGAGAAAAACCCTTAGGGACTCAGAGCTAAATTACACCATTACAGAGAAACAAGCCTATGCTCTTGTCAAGTCCCTCAAGCATTTTAGAATTTATGTGGGATACAACAAGATTAAAACTTTTGTCCCTTACCCCGTCGTAAAAGATGTTTTATCACAACAAGGTTGTCTTGGATAAAGGGAAAAATGGGTTTCACAGATACAAGAATACGACTTGGAGATCAAACCATACAAGATAATCAAAGGCCAAGGGTTAGCTAAAATGTTGACAGAAAGCAATCAAGAATCCATTGAGATGGGAGAATGGGAACAAATTAATGTTATGGTAAGCGAAATTGAGAATGAAGAATGGTATTCATATATCATTTATTACTTGAAAAAGATTACTTGCTCTGATCATTCGGTCAATCATAAGAGGAGATCCCTAAGGATCAATGCCATGAAGTATCACTTGACACAAGATGGTCTCAGATGGAGGAACCCCGATGGGGTAATTCTTAAGTGTGTAAATAAGGAAGAAGCAAACAAGTTAGTCATCGATTTTCACTCAAGGTATTGTGGAGGCCACTTTGTGACTCACACTAATTCCTATAAGATCCTAAGGGCAGGATATTATTGGCCCACCATTTTATCCAACACACATTGATACGTCATATCTTGTTAGCCTTGTTAGTTCTTTACCGAAAAAACAACGCCTCTCTGCCCTCCCTCTTAAACAAATAGTCGTAGAAGCATCTTTTCAACAATGGGGATTGGATTTCATTGGAGAGTTCAAGGACAACTCTAGTAATGGTTACTGATGGGTTTTAACTTCCACAGATTACTTCACCAGATGGGTGGAAGCCATCCCAACAAAGAAAGCAACATAAGAGGTCGTGATGAAATTCCTTGAGGAAAAAATTATCACTAGATTTGGCATTCCTACAAAGATAACCAGAGATAACGTCAATGATTTTAGCTCAATGGCGCTTAATGAGTTCTATTTCAAATATGGAATTGTCTTGTCACACCTCAAATTATTATCCTCAAGGAAATGGACTAGCAGAGTCCNATAAGAATTTTATGAATATTGTAAAGAAGATTGTTGGAGAGAACAAGAAAAGTTGGGATAGCAAAATCAAGTATGCCTTATGGGCATACCACACAACTACTAAGATCTCTACCGGGAAAACCCCTTTCGAATTGGTTTACGGGATATAAGCATGCCTACCTATAAACCTCTAGATTCCAACCTTGTAAGTAGCTCAACACTTCACCACGGATAAATAAACATTGCAGAGGCAAATTGATCAACTCATAAAGTTGGATGAAACTTGAAGAATGACCCTTGATCAAATGGCAAAGAACCAAGAGAAAATAAAAGGGACATTTGACCGTAAAGCAAGGAAAAGAGATTTCAAAAAAGGAGACCAGGTCCTAATGTGGGATAAAAGAAGAGAAAAACATGGAATGCATCAAATTTTTGATAGTCTATGGTTGGGACCCTACAAGATAGAAGATATATATGGGTTAGAATCATTTTATTTTTCCACAACAGAAGGGAGGAGGATGCCATTGTCGGTAAATGGATCCCTCCTCAAACATTATTTCCAAGGTGGTACTTGACTTCTTCAAGGCTTAGGCCCCAAGTAAGTAGGTAGGTCATCTTGATTTCTTGTATTTGAATCTTGATTGCTCATAGTAGTTTAGCTAGATTTCATGTTTCATTTTGCTCTACTTGCATTTGTTTTCATCATATTACATATTTAGTTTAGAAATTAAAAAAAAAAAATGCAAAATTTTATTTTCTAGATTATTTGTCAATTTTGGTTTTTGGATTTTCTATGTATATGGACAAAGGGTGAGTAGAGCCACCCTAGATTTTACAGTTTTATGTTTCAATGTAGGAACAAGTCAGACCAAGAGATGCTTAGGTTCTCATGCACTCTATGACGAGTACATGTCCCCGAGTATGAGCCAAATGTTATTCCTGATTTCTAGGGATAACTAAGGAGATGATGTCTTGAGGCCCTCAAGTTGCAAAGATGGAGTACCAAGAGACATATGGCTGACAATGTCCGCTTGCACAAACGGAGGCCCGCCTCACCACCATAGATCTCATATTCATCACAATGATATCCACCACACCAAATTGCTTCCGGAAGACAATGGGTCTTTCTCCATGAGGTACAAGCCATGTATTATGATGAGTGTCATTTCAATATTTGTGACATTTGTGTGTGTTACATTTAAAGTTGCTTTTGATTATGTAACATCTGCTTGGAATTTATTCTCTTTGCCTTTTTTCACCTTGGTGGTTGACATTTCTCCCTAGGAACTGGTCACCCTTAGGGATGGGTTTGCTATTGGGAGGCCCCCTTGATAAGTCATCATGTCATTCTCGATCATAATTACCACTTTCCACACTTCATCCCCTCGCCTCATTATATTTTGAGATTTTTGGGTGTACTGACCCAAGAAAGGATTGTCCCTCATTTCATGGGAAGAAGGGGCTGAAGGCCTAGAGGGAATGTAGCTAGAAAACGATAAAATCCAAATCATAACCTTCCATATGCTCGCTCAAAGAGGTCTTGAGAATAATGAAATGTCTCTCCTACAAATTCAAAGACCTGCAAAAGCACACACACACACACAAACATCCCACTTGTTGAAGGATCTACTCAAGTGCGTTACAAGCTAGATTTTACCCTGATGACACTATGTGTACCTCTCCCTTCAAGTGATAATTTGGTACTGCCCCCCAAGCTATATGTTACCCCATATGGAGTACCCAATTATTCTGAACCTTAATTAATTAATGACATTAAATGGGCTTGGAAAAATGATGCATTGAAAATGAAGATGCAACACCCCCTCTACAAAGGCACCCATAAATGAGACACTACGATCCCCTGTATGTCATGAACCCCATGCCCAAAATACTTGCCCCCATCCACTTCATCTTCTCCACATGGCTTAGAGGGGGGTCCACCTAGGAAACACTCCTTGACTTATGGAATGATTCACCCGATAGGTCACTTTGTCGACCCTCCCATACCTAAACTTGGTAAGTTGCATAGGGTCTTTGAGCACTTGTTTAATTTGATGAGGTGGTTTTTGATGCACATGCTTGGGTGAATCTTTTATTGACTTGATTTACTTATCATGATGCATTTGACTTGAGATCCTTGGAGGGCGTATTCATTATCTTTGCAGGACCTTGCTTGGTGGACAATTTTGGAGGAATAAGCCTAGCTTGGGCTTCCTTGGGGCATGAAGCCCACGGGTTGGATACCATGGGTCACAGACCGAATGATGATGGTATCCTTTGGAGGCTTGAGAGACACCTTGGATGGCCTATCCTATCCCTTCATCACCCTAACGACTTGCCTTTGGAGGCTAGAGTGCTACATCTTGGGGCTTGACGTTTTGTTGGGGCTAGGATTTTGGTTGTGGCATTGTTGGCTTGACACTTGGCACCTTTTGATGGAGATAAGCCTTGGCTTGATGGAGGAGACCCTAGCGCATGATAGGGAAGCCTTTGGTGGTCCAACATTTCACCTCCAAGCTCAACGACTTGCTAGAAATGCCAAAACGTCACCCTAGAGAGGGTTGGCGTCATCTTTAGGGTTTCTTATGTGCAATTTTTAAATTAATTTTGAATTTAATATTGTAAAGGGGAAAAATAAAGGGAAATGTCTCCCTTATTTTGTGGTTTACCCTAACTTAAGTGGACAAACACTTTTTATGAGATTTGTATAAATAAGGATCATTTCTATTTCATTTTTATCATAGCTCTCCCATTTTGGAGGACTTAGCTGAAATTTGCGCCCTCCTTGGGCAGCTTGGATATCTCTCTCCTGTGCAAATGTCTTTTGGTGATCTCTCTTGGTGTATTGTGGAGCTAAGGTGGTGTGAACCTCTTAGAGGCTTACTCTCTTTCTTTGTGGTAGAATTTACTCAGTAAACTAGGGTTTGATCTTGCTTCTTGTGGAATTGGTAAGGAAATTTCTGCATTTATTGGTGTTTTCTTCTTTTTCCATGTTATTCTTGTTTGAAACCCTAGGAGGAGTATAAGTACATACACCCTCCATCAAGTTTCATCTCATTGTTTGTTGATAAGTCAATTTTGGACAAGGTTACTAGGAGGAGTACAAGGGTGTACACCCTCCTAGATTTACCTAAGTTTGATTTGCATTCCCTAGGGAGTAAAAGGGCTTACACCCCTAAGGATATTGTGGATCTAACACTTACATCCAAGAGTCCATTTATTCAATACTTTAAAGACATTAATCTGAATTTTACATTGGAGAAATAAATTACTTGCATTGGGTAACATGATTTTATGAGATTTTCAAATTGTTTGAAGTGGAAGCAATTCTATGCTCTAATAGCTTGCTTGAGCCACGAGGGAATCCTCTTTAGCCAAGTACATCTTATTGTTGTTATAACATTACATCTACAACCATTAGGGCTGCAACAAATTGTTCTCAAACTTTTACTTTTTTTCTCTCTTTTCAATCGTCATAATTTGCTAGAAACATGCCATAATAGTCTACTTATCATTTAGCATCTTTTGGGTGGTTTACTTGTAATTTTTGGTGGCTTGTTTTTAAAATCTTGCTCTATCTCACTTGAGTTATACTAGTCATTGCTAGCTTATCTCTTGCATCTTTAACTAGACTTTTATTGACTTATTTAGCAGCTTTGATTATAATTTACTTGCTGAATTATATCATTGTTCATTGCTGCTATATAGGACAACAAGCTTCACTTGCTTGTCCATTGGATATCTTGGCTTGGATAGTTGTCTTGTCTTCTGTCTCAGGCATATACAACTATCTTCAACAAGCACTCAAGCACTTGGAAACCCTTAACCATCTCCGAGACTTGTTTCCAAACCATTCTCCATTTAGTAGTTTGACCTATAGGAGTATCACTTCTATAACCTCACTTTCCATCTCATTTCCCCCTAGGATCACCCGGGATTGCCCCTTGTGTTGGATTTCTCCTTCACTACAACGAGGGGAAGGTTTATCTAAGGTGACAGTAGGTAGACTCTCTCATAGTTATCGCCATCTCGTGGATTGGGTAACCTACAATTTATGCGAAAACAATTCACATTCATATACTTTGTGTTAAGACTTTGGCATAAGATAGAATCACTAAATCAAGGAGATTTGGAGCTATTTTTCATGGTGTTGTTGGCATAAGATAGAATCACTAAATTAACAGGCACACTGGAGAGTGACTTTCCAGATTTCCTTAGTCTATTGCACAATCTGTGGCATAGTAGC
>JASDQU010013045.1:37393-68764 GCA_032191745.1 Picea mariana | reverse complement strand
CTTACCCGATAACCCACTCCGCATTACTTGGCTCGAGCTCCCTGCTTGAATCTGGAGACCATATTCCAATCGCCCGAATGGAGGAAATGAGATTTGGAAATCACGATTTGATTAAAAATCGCGTGTTTGGCAAATATCTCCAGTGATCTTCGGGCTCTATATGTCGTTTCGAGTTTCAAACCGAACACATAACCTGTCAATCAATCATGAACCTATCTTTTGCTGAGAGGGAATGAACTCCGTGCGACCGTGACTGACTGTCATTGATTAGCATCGATTTAGAGATGAAGTGCTAAGGATGATGCGCCGAAATCTGGAACCTTTCGGTCGATACCACGAACGATCATCATGGCGGGCTAATCGACGGTTTGAAAATTCCATCATTGCAACGTTTTGACACATGGCTCGTGCGAAAGCACGAGCTTTCTTTTTGCTCGACCAAACCCTTTCGGTGGTTGCTTTGTATTTCAAATCGACCATTTTGCTGACGAAATCAAACGTTTTCGGTGGTTAATGAGCACGCCGGGGGCTCGCCCAAACCACCGAAAGTCGCTTTTTCCACTTTGGATTAAAACCAAGTATCAACAATTTTATTGAACTCTGAAAACAGAAAACTAGCTGAGCATGCAACCAATAGCTTAGGATATCCTCTACAAAGTTCAACCGAAAGGACGATTTTACTTTGGGAGTTAACAGTTTCCATGGTGGTTATGTCAAGTTCTCATTCTATTCTACCGCAATATGTTATCACCGATGTCATCATTTTCATACTTTCCTCATTTCAGAATAAGACTCAATATATTTTCCTATATTCATCCATGCCATGGTAATAAACTCCCTTTCAAAACCCAATCTTGGTACAAGGATGGTGAAAACCTCCATTTGAACACATACCCCAACAATAGTCATCTCAAAAACACCCCCATCTTCCCTCAAAGAATCCTCCACAAATACCTCATTGACTTCTCACTCAACCCACTCATAATCCATCAATAAAGTGACTCAACCCACTTACAAACTTGAGTTACTTGCTTTTCATCAAGTAAAGAGAAAGCATTTCTAGTAGTGAAAACTTGTTCTCAAGTGTTGTTAGACCTAGTGATGTTATAAAACCAGTGTCTAGTTGGAATCACTTGGCTTAAATATCTCCAACTGTGAAAACCTCTTTCAGGTGCAGTTGGGCAAACCCTATTTGAAAACCAACTTGCTGGTGGGCAAGGTTTGGAAGAGAGAGAGAGAGAGAGAGAGAGAGAGAGAGAGAGAGAGAGAGAGAAGAAAACGAAAAAAAGGGTTTTGTATGTTTCATTGATAAGATTTCCAGAGTGCTTAGTTCTTAGTTAACATTCATAATGTGCTTTAGGATAGGCTTACATAGGCTGCAGATTCATGTTACAGAAACACAAACAACCTTGATCAGTTTGGTGAAAACCAAGGAATGCAATTTCTTCACCATGCATACTATCAATTTTGTAGTCTCACAAGCTTACTTCTCTACTATGGAATCAATGGAATAGATTTTATAATTCTCCTGGTGGTTTACAATGCTCTGATACCTTTTTTTAACCAACATGATGATTTTGTTCAAACTCCACATTAGGTCAACCTCTATTCACAACACTCATTTTGCAGCTAATTGTTGTTCCAGAATGTATTCACTTTGTAATGACATAGAGTATGAAGTTCAAAGGAGCTTCATACAAGTTCATAAGAGTCTCACAAAATTTCCAAACTTGAACTTCTAGTTTCAGTCTGCATATTTCAAAGTTGTTAGGATTAGGACATCGCCCTCACCAGTCTTGCTTCCTCCTCCATGTGCACTGGATTTTCATATGCTATTGCAATGGGGAGTCCAACCTTCCTGGTTCGACATTGACAAATTATTGAGAGACACTGAGAATCATGTACATACACCTGGAATGGCTTCAACCATAGAGAAAAGAGAATTTTGACATTACATGTTGGATACCTCCTTCCCCTTAATTAGTGATATAGTTGTTCAAAAATTGCTACTGAAAGTATTAGAACCTTATAAAAAGGTCAACTATTGTATAATGACAAGGAAAATACATATGCAGCTTTGTTGCATAAAGGTTGTACAACAATATTTACTTTTTCTTCTGTGTAGTTTGGAGAATTCTCATAAGCCCTTTTCTGGTTACAATTGCCCTATGTCCTTTCTTGTTCGACAGAGCAAGTACATGACAAATTCCTTCAACATAAAAACCCTACTAAAGTCTCTCATAAACAAAGCACATCAGATGCATTGCACATAATGAAGTCAATGGAGAATGTGGCATCTTTGAAGGGAACTAAACATGAGAAGTCAAAGTTTTCAACATTAGGCTTGCAAGATTGTAGCTATTCCACATTACAACAGTCATATGGAAGGTATGATGTCATGCCATCAAACCAAGTATATTTTCATGCAAATTCACTAGAGAGGATATCATGGCATGAAAAGTTACGTGGAGAACATGCATTGCAAAAATAAGTTCATGAGCTTGTAGCTATTGGGGAACTTGAAGATGTTGTGAGATTGTTACTTTCTACCCCACCCAATATCCCTTATTTCTATGTTGATGCTCTCCATGTTGTTTCCCTTTCATTTTTTGTCTCTTTAGCCTTGCACGAGCTTGTTGTTAAGGTTGTTGCAACCAATTTGGGGGGCACTGACAAGTCCTTGACAGGAACACACTTACTTTGTGTCGTTGGCCATTATCAAGAGGCATATTCATAGCTTCAAGATGTAGGTTGTTGGAAAAATGCTACAATGTTAGATGCTACTCACCTCCAAGGCTCTGTTTGTGTTAGGGTCTTGAAAAGGTGGGCTGATAATGTTCTTCACACTGATCATAACATTTGGAGGGAAATAATTTTGTACATTGTTGTCGGTGCATTACATGAGGTTTTGGACATTCTTTGTGATGAAAAAGGACCTGACACAACAACCATGTTTCTACTAGCATGTCACAAAATCAAAGTGATGGTTACATCCCAAAAATATGGAGTTGAATGTAGTGCATCACCAAAATCAAACAACTAAGATCAAGGAAATGCCAACACATTGGATTTGCTTGGTGATTCGAATCAACAAAAGGAAGATGATTCAATAGTTTGTGACTATTATGGGAACTACCAAAGAACATTGGTTCATTTGTGCACACATTTGGCACTAATTTTAGATTTAACGCAATATTACAATGAAAATAGAGGACCATAGTTTGTGGGAGGATGTCACTCATGATTTTTTTCTTTGATTCCTCCACATGATCATTTTCAGTCTTGAAATCTTTTGGAATGAAAATATTAGTACAAATCACCGATTACTACTTTGGGATAGTCTCTGACTCTACAAAGACTGTTTCAAAATTGCAAGCTCAGCAGTGGAAATATTCCATGTGAATAAAGGCCTTGGTTTTAGAGAGAATGGGGAAGCTACACGAAGCATTACCCCTTTGATAGGTTCAATACCCTTGTGAGGAGATTTCTTCAAGATTTCAAGCCCTCTTAAGGTACCATCCTCAAGTCCTACATGTCAACCATGAAAGATCCTTGCAGAATTCTAATGGAAAGGGATGCCCTACAACTTTATTTGAAGCCCAAGAAAGGGAGTGTGAGATCGAAGAGAACATAGCCTTTTCTCACTGTCAAGATGAAGATTGTCTAGAGGAAATCATTAAGATAAATCAAGTTGCAGACCTTGTCATTCCGAACCCTCCCCACAATGTTAGGACATACCTACAAAGGGAACGAGTGGAAGCCGCTAACCAGGCTTCTGGTGACATGATGAGTCTATTGGGGAAAGACACTGAATCAACATCTAAAGAAATACCTCCCACTATAAGGAAGATGTTGAAAGTTGAAAGAAAATGAGCAGTAAGGTAGGCTGAAGAGAAGTTGTTGCAACCTATTCAAGAAGTTCTAATCGAGCCACGTAAAGAGAAGAAAATTGGTGCCATCAAGAATGAAGAGAAGACTATCTTCCCAAACAAGACCAAAAAATAAGACTTTTTCAAAGATCATGTCAGCATGCCCCATCAAGTTATGGATGAAGGGATTGCCAACACCTTCATTTTTTCAAACTCTCTTTTTCTAGATGAGGAAAGGAAGGATGGATCTTGGGGCTTAGATTTCGATGGCGCACACTCAAGCTCAGGCTCAGGTGTAGGAATAATTTTTATATCACTGGATAACGAGACTACCCTTTTCTCATAGTGACTTGAGTTTAACTACACAAACAACATCAATGAGTATGAGGCCCTCATTTTGGGCATTAACCTTGCCATTGATATGAACATCAAGTCCCTATGTGTAAGATGAGACTCAGACTTGATCGTTTCATAGGTTAACAAGAATTTCTCTACTAAGAACCCAAGGTTGAAACAATACATGGATGTTGTCTAGGATGCAATGAAGAGATTTGATAACTTTTCTACTGAATCCATCCCTCGAGAAGAAAATCATTTGGCAGACAACCTTGTCGTATTCGTGTCTACTTTAAATATTTTCAAAGAGATCATTCTCTACAAAGTGGAAGTAAATTTTAGGCCTTCAATACCTGATAACTTGGAACATTGGCAGGTTTTTAATAATGAAAAGCAAATACTTTGTCTCCTCCAAAATGAAGGTGAATTCTCGGAATCCTAGATCAACTTGTTGGTAGAAGAAGTGAATATTGAGATCATTTATTTTCCTGATGGACCCTTAACCAAAGGTATTGTTCCCCTAGAGAGATTTTTTGATCGAAATGACATGTATAAGGGGAAGTCATCAAGCAAAATTGATGACGAGGTCATTGAATTCAATATTGGCACCAAGGAATCCCCAAAAATGGTCAAAGTTGGAAAAGGAACAACTCATGATGAGAGGGAGAAGTTGATTGCCCTCGTAAGAGAATTTAAGGATGTTTTTGCCTAGTCATATGAAGATCTGAAGGCTTACCGAGAGGACGTCATACAACATGCTATTCCCCTTAGGGAAGGCACAAAACCCTTCAGGTAGAAGCTTAGGAAAATGAACCCGAAATTTGCCCCACAATTCCAAAAGGAGTTAAAAAATATGGTTGAAGCAAGGATAATCGAGCCCATCAGGTACTCATATTGGGTGTCCAATCCAATAATTGTCATGAAGAAGACTGGTGATATCAGAATATGTGTTGACTTCATAAATTTGAATCAGGATTCACTTAAAGACAATTATCCTTTGCCAAACATGGAGTATATTTTGCAAAGGGTCACCGGAATAGAGATGATGTCCATGCTTGACGACTTTTCAGGATACTTTCAGGTGCTCGTGAAAGAAGACGACCAACTCAAAACTGCTTTCACCACCCCTTGGGGAACTTACAAGTATTTGAGAATGCCTTTTGGATTGACCAACGCAGCAGCCACTTTTCAACATGCCATGGATTATGCTTTTATGGAATTAATTGGGAAACTTATAGAGATTTACCAGGATGAACTAATCGCTATCTCAAAGAAGAGAAGTTAGCATATCCAACACTTAAGAACTATTTTTCAAAGGTACAAAGAATATGGCATTTCTATTCATCCTAAGAAATAAATTTTCGGTGTGGATAAAGGAAATTTATTAGGCCATATCATTTCCAAAGATGGGATCTCGATAGACCCTTCCAGAATCAAACCATCGAGAAGATCCCTCTCCCTAAATATAAGAAGTCCTTATAGTCTTTCTTTGACCAGATCGACTTCATAAGGAGGTTCATTCCGAACTTTGCCGAAATCGTGAAGCCACTCAATCACTTGTTAAAGAAGGATGTTCCTTTCAAATGGGACAATGAAGGGACGTTGGATTTCCAACATATCAAAGAAGCAATAATTATCACAAAGGTCCTGGCCACCCCAGATTTTGCTAAAGACTTCATCATATTCTCTTTCACTTCAAAGGATAACATCGCAGGAGTTGTTTTACAAAAGAATGATCAAGGAGATGAACATCTAATTGCTTTCATGAGAAAAATCCTTAGGGACTCAGAGCTAAATTACACCATTACAGAGAAACAAGCCTATGCTCTTGTCAAGTCCCTCAAGCATTTTAGAATTTATGTGGGATACAACAAGATTAAAACTTTTGTCCCTTACCCCATCGTAAAAGATGTTTTATCACAACAAGATTGTCTTGGATAAAGGGGAAAATGGGTTTCACAGATACAAGAATACGACTTGGAGACCAAACCATACAAGATAATCAAAGGCCAAGGGTTAGCTAAAATGTTGACAGAAAGCAATCAGGAAGCCATTGAGATGGGAGAATGGGAACAAATTAATGTTATGGTAAGCGAAATTGAGAATGACGAGTGGTATTCATATATCATTAATTACTTGAAAAATATTACTTGCTCTAATCATTTGGTCAATCATAAGAGGAGATCCCTAGGGATCAAGGCCATGAAGTATTGCTTGACACAAGATGGTCTCAAATGGAGGAACCTCGATGGGGTAATTCTTAAGTGTGTGAATAAGGAAGAAGCAAACAAGTTAGTCATCGATTTTCACTCAAGGTATTGTGGAGGCCACTTTGTGACTCACACTAATTCCTATAAGATCCTAAGGGCAGGATATTGTTGGCCCACCGTTTTATCCAACACACATTGATACGTCATATCTTGTTAGCCTTGTTAGTTCTTTACCGAAAAACAACGCCTCCCTGCCCTCCCTCTTAAGCGAATAGTCGTAGAAGCACCTTTTCAACAATGGGGATTGGATTTCATTGGCGAGTTCAAGGAAAACTCTAGTAATGGTTACTGATGGGTTTTAACTTCCACATATTACTTCACCAGATGGGTGGAATCCATCCCAACAAAGAAAGCAACATGAGAGGTCGTGATGAAATTCCTTGAGGAAAAAATTATCACTAGATTTGGCATTCCTACAAAGATAACCATAGATAACGTCAATGATTTTAGCTCAATGGCGCTTAATGAGTTCTATTTCAAATATGGAATTGTCTTGTCAAACCTCGAATTATTATCCTCAAGGAAATGGACTAGCATAGTCCAACAATAAGAATATTATGAATATTGTAAACAAGATTGTTGGAGAGAACAAGAAAAGTTGGGATAGCAAGATCAAGTATGCCTTATGGGCATACCGCACAACTACTAAGACCTCTACCGGGAAAACCCCTTTCGAATTGGTTTACGAGATATAAGCATGCCTACCTATAAACCTCTAGATTCCAACCTTGTAAGTAGCTCAACACTTCACCATGGATAAATAAGCATTGCAGGGGCAAATTGATCAACTCATAGAGTTGGATGAAACTTGAAGAATGACCCTTGATCAAATGGCAAAGAACCAAGAGAAAATTAAAGGGATGTTTGACTGTAAAGCAAGGAAAAGAGATTTCAAAAAAGGAGACCAGGTCCTAATGTGGGATAAAAGAAGAGAAAAACATGGAATGCATCAAAATTTTGATAGTCTATGGCTGGGACCCTACAAGATAGAAGATATATATGGGTTAGATTCATTTTATTTTTCCACAACAGAAGGGAGGAGGATGCCATTGTCGGTAAATGGATCCCTCCTCAAACATTATTTCTAAGGTGGTACTTGACTTCTTTAGGGCTTAGGCCCCAGGTAAGTAGGTAGGTCATCTTGATTTCTTGTATTTGCATCTTGATTGCTCATAGTAGTTTAGCTGAATTTCAGGTTTCATTTTTCTCTACTTTCATATTGCTTTCATCATATTACATATTTAGTTTAGAAATAAAATAAAAAAATGCAAAATTTTATTTTCTAGATTATTTGTCAATTTTGGTTTTTGGATTTTCAATGTATATGGACAAATGGTGAGTAGAGCCACCCTAGATTTTACAATTTTATGTTTCAGTGTAGGAACAAGTCAGACCAGGAGATGCTTAGGTTCTCATGCACTCTACAACGAGTACATGTCCTCGAGTATGAGCCAAATGTTATTCCCGATTTCTAGGGATAACTAAGGAGATGATGTCTCGAGGCCCTTAGGTTGCAGAGATGGAGTACCGAGAGACATATGGATGACAATGTCCGCTTGCACAGAAGGAGGCCCGCCTCACCACCACAGATCTCATATTCATCATGATGATATCCACCACACCAAATTGCTTTCGGAAGACATTGGGTCTTTCTCCATGAAGTACAAGCCATGTATTATGGTGAGTGCCATTTCAATATTTGTGACATTTGAGTGTGTTACATTTAAAGTTGCTTTTGATTATGTAACATCTGCTTGGAATTTATTCTCTTTTCCTTGTTTCACCTTGGTGGTTGACATTTCTCCCTAGGAACTGGTCACCCTTAGGGATGGGTTTGCTACTGGGAGCCCCCCTTGATAAGTCATCGTGACATTCCTGATCATACTTACCACTTTCCACACTTCATCCCCTCGCCTCATTATATTTTGGGATTTTTGGGTGTACTGACCCAAGAAAGGATTGTCCCTCATTTCATGGGAAGAAGGGGCTAAAGGCATAGAGGGAATGTAGCTGGAAAACGATAAAATCCAAATCATAACCTTCCATATGCTCGCTCAAAGAGGTCTTGAGAATAATGAAATGCCTCTCCTACAAATTCAAAGACCTGCAAAAGCACACACACACACACAAACATCCCACTTGTTGAAGGATCTACACAAGTGCGTTACAAGCTAGATTTTACCCCGATGACACTATGTGTACCTCTCCCTTCAAGTGATAATGTGGTACTGCCCCCCCAAGCTATATGTTACCTCATATGGAGTACCCTATTTTTCTAGACCTTAATTAATTAATGACATTAAATGGGCTTGGAAAAAGGATGCATTGAAAACGAAGGCACCCTCTCTACAAAGGCACCCATAAATGAGACATTATGATCCCTTGTATGTCATGAACCCCATGCCCAAAATACTTGCCCCCATCCACTTCATCTTCTCCACATGGCTTAGAGGGGGGTCCACCTAGGAAACACTCCTTGACGTAGGGAATGATTCACCCAATAGGTCACTTTGTCGACCCTCCCATACCTAAACTTGGCAAGTTGCATAGGGTCTTTGAGCACTTGTTTAATTTGATGAGGTGGTTTTTGATGCACATGCTTGGGTGAATCTTTTATTGACTTGATTTACTTATCATGATGCATTTGACTTGAGATCCTTGGAGGGCATATTCATTATCTTTGCAGGACCTTGCTTGGTGGACAATTTTGGAGGAATAAGCCTAGCTTGGGCTTCCTTGGGGCATGAAGCCCACGGGTTGGATACCATGGGTCGCACACCGAATGATGATGGTATCCTTTGGAGGCTTGAAAGACACCTTGGATTACCTATCCTATCCCTTCATCACCCTAACGACTTGCCTTTGGAGGCTAGAGCGCTACATCTTGGGGCTTGACGTTTTGTCGGGGCTAGGATTTTGGTTGTGGCATTGTTGGCTTGACACTTGGCACCTTTTGATGGAGATAAGCCTTGGCTTGATGGAGGAGACCCTAGCGCATGATAGGGAAGCCTTTGTTGGTCCAACGTTTCACCTCCAAGCTCAACGACTTGCTAGAAGTGCCAAAACGTCACCCTAGAGAGGGTTGACGTCATCTTTAGGGTTTCTTATGTGCAATTTTTAAGTTAATTTTGAATTTAATATTGTAAAGGGGAAAAATAAAGGGAAATGTCTCCCTTATTTTGTGGTTTACCCTAACTTAAGTTGACAAACACTTTTTATGAGATTTGTATAAATAAGGATCATTTCTATTTCATTTTTATCATAGCTCTCCCATTTTGGAGGACTTGGCTGAAATTTGCGCCCTCTTTGGGCAACTTGGATATCTCTCTCCTATGCAAATGTATTTTGGTGATCTCTCTTGGTGTATTGTGGAGCTAAGGTGGTGCGCACCTCTTAGAGGCTTACTCTCTTTCTTTGTGGTAGAATTTACCCGGTAAACTAGGGTTTGATCTTGCTTCTTGTGGAATTGGTAAAGAAATTTCTGCATTTATTGGTGTTTTCTTCTTGTTCCATGTTATTCTTGTTTGAAACCCTAGGAGGAGTATAAGTACATACACCCTCCATCAAGCTTCATCTCATTGTTTGTTGAGAAGTCAATTTTGGACAAGGTTGCTAGGAGGAGTACAAGGGTGTACACCCTCCTAGATTTACCTAAGTTTGATTTGCATTCTCTAGGGAGTAAAAGGGCTTACACCCCTAGGGATATTGTGGATCTAACACTTACATCCAACAGTCCATTTACTCAATACTTTAAAGACATTAATCTGAATTTTACATTGGAGAAATAAATTACTTGCATTGGGTAACATGATTTTATGAGATTTTCAAATTGTTTGAAGTGGAATCAATTCTATTCTCTAATAGCTTGCTTGAGCCACTAGGGCATCCTCTTTAGCCAAGTACATCTTATTGTTGTTATAACATTAAATCTACAACCATTGGGGCTGCAACAAATTGTTCTAAAATTTTTATTTTTTTCTCTCTTTTCAATCGTCATAATTTGCTAGAAACATGCCATAATAATCTACTTATCATTTAGCATCTTTTGGGTGGTTTACTTGTAATTTTTGGTGGCTTGTTTTTAAAATCTTGCTCTATCTCACTTGAGTTATACTAGTCATTGCTAACTTATCTCTTGCATCTTTAACTAGACTTTTATTGACTTGTTTAGCAGCTTTGATTATAATTTACTTGCTGAATTCATTGTTCATTGATGCTATATAGGACAACAAGCTTCACTTGCTTGTCCATTGGATATCTTGGCTTGTATAGTTGTCTTTTCTTTTGTCTCGGGCATATACAACTATCTTCAACAAGCACTCAAGCACTTGGAAACCCTTAACCATCTCCGATACTTGTTTCCAAGCCATTCTCCACTTAGTAGTTTGACCTATAGGAGTATCACTTCCATAACCTCACTTCCCATCTCATTTCCCCCTAGGATCCCCCGGGATTCCCCCTTGTGTTGGATTTCTCCTTCACTACAGATTTCTCCTTCACTACAACGAGGGGAAGGTTTATCTAAGGTGACAGTAGGTAGACTCTCTCACAGTTATCGTCATCTCATGGATTGGGTTGGGCTTTTCCCAACCTACAATTTGTGCGAAAACAATTCACATTCATAATTCATATACTTTGTGTTAAGACTTTGGCATAAGATAGAATCACTAAATCAAGGAGATTTGGAGCTATTTTTCATGGTGTTGTTGGCATAAGATAGAATCACTAAATTAACAGGCACACTGGAGAGTGACTTTCCAGATTTCCTTAGTCTATTGCACAATCTGTGGCATAGTAGCGTACCAGGTAGCCCACACGTGTMAAAGAGTGTTAACATGTTCGAAGTTCAGGAAAATTGCAATGCGTAACGCGTGAGTTCTGTGAGTGACAATGGGTCCGAGGGTTTCTAGGATAGTTTTCCGAGTTTTGGTTACAAGGGTCGGATTGGGAGAATCTTGGAGTCGGCTCATGTGATGGAGCAGGATTCGGTGAACGCAACCACCAATCTGGATAGAGGGATTTCCCTAGACAATAATCCGAACACTCTGATCATAGGAAACATAGCATGTGATATTGGTCGGTTTCCAGATCGCGTAGTAAGAAACCCGCCCGCGATCTCTAACTGTGATAGTGATTTCCTTTTACTACGATCTTGATCAATGAAGCGGTGGCTGTGATTGAACAAGTAACTCACTCTCAAATAGTCAAATTAGTAGAGGTCTACGTTCTTCAGTTTCCAAGGTATCATATATGAGCAGAGGTGTGGAGTTGCGATGGGGTCTCCTCTATCCCTCATTGTGGCAAATCTCTATATGGAGCATTTAGAACATAAGTTCATTGAGTTCTTTCCTTTTATAGCAAGTTTGTGGAGCACTTGAATGGTCTATCTAAACATATTCAATTCACTATGTAGTCGACAATTCCATTTTTTATTGGATGTTCTCATTTCAAGGAAGGAGGATAGTTCCTTGGCTCATTAGGTGTATTGCAAGAATCACTCATCATCACCCATCCTAAAAAATGGGGGTCATCAATACTTTGGCTACTATAATTCTAAGAATCTTTGACAAAGACCACTTGGACCAAGAAAATCAACACCTAATTAGGTGTTTCTAAAATAAAGGTTACAAAGATTGGCACGTTAATAACATGTTTTAGATGGCAAAGCATACCCCTAAAGCCTAAGAGCTCAAGGGGATCATAAGGTGGTGCACCCCTATGTTCAAGGTACATCAAAGAAGATCGCTAGAATCCTTAAAAAGAAGCATATCAAAATTGTTTTTCAACCTCCTAGAACTATTATAAGCTTCCTCAGATTGATTAAAGACCATATGGACCCTAACGTACAAAAAGGGGTCTATAGCATCCCTTGTTAATGTAGTTTAAACTACATTGGTGAGACTGAGAGGTATTTTCAAGTTAAAATCAAAGAACATAACACAATTATTACTCATAATAGATAAAAGTCCTTAGCTTTGGCTTAGTTCTCTATGAGAACAAGGCATCATATATGTATTCAGAATGCAAAGATTCTTGCTAAAGTGGATCATTTATCCAAAAGACGTATTAGGGAGGCCATGGAAAATATGAAGGACAACAAGTGTCTTAATAAAGATGATAGCCTTAAACTAAGGAGAGATTGGCTTTCCATTTTTCAAAAGTCAATTCTTTAAAAGTCAAAACGTGTTTAACTTTTAATTCTTTGCTTTAATATCCTCTTGTTTTTTCTCACCTTATTTTCCTTTATTTAGCCTTGACCTTGGTTTGTCTTTTCTTTCTTTTCTTTTCTTTGGATTTATTTTGTTTGGTTTTGTTTTTCTCTTAGAATTTTTGTTTTTATATTATGTTAATATAATTTGTTTGTCTTTTCTTTCTTTTCTTTTCTTTGGATTTATTTTGTTTGGTTTTGTTTTTCTCTTAGAATTTTTGTTTTTATATTATGTTAATATAATTTCATGTTTTCCTTATTTTTTTTTATTTCCTTTTCCATATTTTTTATATCTTTTTATAATCTAAATAAAAAATTATTTTTAATTTGTGCTTTTCTTTTTATTTTTTTTTTATCTTTTATATCTTTTTACAATCTAAATAAAAAAAAATATTTTTAATTAATAAAAAAAATTATTTTTAATTTGTATTTACTATCATTTTTTATACTTTTATTTTATTATTTTTTTTTAAGTTTCCATCATTATTATAACATAGCATTATTTTCCTTTTGGTTGACCTAGCTTAGTCTTTTTTATGTTTTCTTTTTTTTATTATTTATTAATTTTTGTTTTGTTTTGTTTTATTTTTATTGTGTTTGTGTTTTTCTTGTGTTTTTATATTTTTATATTCTTAGTTTTTCTGTTTTATGTTCTTCTTTTTTTCCTGTTTAATGTTCGATTTTTTCTTTTCTTTTTGTTTTTTAGAGTTTGTTCGGAAGTCTATTTTAACAAATTGTGCTTTGTTTGATGTTGCATTGTTATGTGCATTTTTTTCCAAAGATTTTGTTCATTAATTAATACACCTAACATTAGGATTTTTTGCTAATTTTTAATCCAAGGATTTTTAGTAGCAAATCTGAGGCCATTTGCTTGTGGTATCACTATTATTTGTGACTAGGGAACCATAGTTTGAAATCACCCTTTTGCTTATTTATTTTGAGAGATTTTTCAATGATAGTTTTTGGATATTTTTGTTTAGGGGCATTGTCCTAAGAGTTGCGGAACTAGTGTTTATAGAGTTTCTTGATCACCTCTTAGGGTGTCCTAAGGGTTTTAACCCTTTTTCGCGGCTCACTTCAACAATATGATATGAAAACTATTGACTAGTGGCTTCATATCCTATGGTTCAAAACTTGGATTCTTTTGGATCTTTTTCCAATGATATTTCTCTAGGGCCATGTTTTTTGCCAAGGTTTGTGCTACCCTAAATACATATCCAATACACTACAAAGTTCTTGGAGGAAGTGGTATTAAACCCTTGTTTGTTCTATACAAGGGATTCTTTGAAGACTCTATGGAGTCTTCTTCGCTGAAACTAATGACCTCATAATGACTCTTTTCCCTATTCAACAAGGCTATTTATATTTGGGCAGATTTGATATAGAAGAATTCTATATGCAATGGTTGTCATATGGAGAATTGTGTCTACAAAGGATTGATGAGCTTGCAACGGTAACAATTTGTTATACAGATATTTTAGATGATATTGTTGATACAAATTATAGTGCACACCTAGTGGCGGCACTCTAAATGTGGGTTTGATCTATTGTGCCAAACCATTTATCAAGGTATGACTTCATTACTATTACATTTCAATTTTTTGGATCAAGTACATGGACCCATATATTGGTATATACTACGTATGATCTTTCTAGTACAAATGCTATATTTGATGGTGTTTCTATTCATGATCTACTAGGACCATTTCCACTACCTCTTTTGGGGGATTTTTGTGCAGATGATTCTCAACATACTATTGTAGAGCTTTATCTATTGTAGTTTGATATAAGTTCTCTTATTGATGTTCTTTCTACAAAGATTCCTACACTAATGTTGGACTTCATGGATTCTCCTTATGGTGCAAACATGGGGGTGCATTTTTCCCATTGGTCCTTACCTACCTATTTGAGGGTGTCATGATTTCATTATTGACCCCACCACGTTTGGAGACATTGTTTACGATATAGGAGTTGATAGTTTTCCAATGGATACTTTGTTATATTGTGATGTGAGGCTTGTTTCTCAGTGATTGGAGCTGGTTTATAGAGATATTTTTGAGCCTATGACCACTTGTTCTCTTGGGGGAGCTAAGTACTTTCTCACCCTTTTTGATGCAATGTCTATTCACAAGTCCATATGATCTATCCCACTATTTTTTACAAATGATTCTATGGATGATCCTTTGAATATTTCAATGGATCTTTTTCTTCCACACTATGATAATGATACTTTTTGGATGGACTACACTTGACAATGTTGTGATCAAATATAGCACGTGCCACCATTTGTACCTTCAATGAAAGAACATGCCTCAATGTATCCTTCTTCTATACCTCTATAATAGGCCACCTTCACTAGATTGTGGAACTATGTTGATATTGGAAACATAGCATTCTGAGGTTTATATCTTCATTATATGGCCTACATTCAATGTTAAGGGAGGGGGAAATTGTGCCGTGATACCCTACCCCTTCTCTCTAAAGACCCCAATTTAAAGTTAGGGTTGGTGTTGTGAATCCCTTATTTTGCATTCGGTACCCAAAAACCACTCATTGTTATATATTGGCTACAACCAACCTATTTGAACTAGTTCCCATAAACACTAGGTAATGGTTAAGATTGACCCAATGATCTTTGATATGTAGGCTCAAAAGTCTCTTTGGGAAATGTGCCTATTTATGTGAGCCCATAACCCCTCCCAAGAGGACACCCTACTTGAATTGTGTATAAATACATAATGACACCCTACTTGAATTGTGTATAAATACATAATCAAATATAATTTGTGCTCTAATGTGATCTTGTAATCATTCTCTAGCTTATAGATGCCATTCTTTTATACAAGTGATTAAGCCTATGGGCATTATATCTTTGACATTTTCTTGTTCTATGGTTGTGTTTTTCTCTTTTTAGCACTTGTTTAGTGTTGTTTTCTCATGGGCATTATATCTTTGACATTTTCTTGTTCTATGGTTGTGTTTTTCTCTTTTTAACACTTCTTTAGTGTTGTTTTCTCCTATATTTGCAGGCTTTTTGGTTGGTCATCTTGTTTCATTCCATTCCCTTGGTTCTTTTGTGGTCCCAGCCCTAGCCAAGTGGCTCATCTGCCAATCTTTTATACTCTGACTAGTGGGTTTTGCAATTTACTTCATATGTATGCACTCGTGTCTGCAAACAGCTTTTATTTGTTCTTCATATGGTTGGAATTATTTGGTGGTTGCATTTGTTGCAGAGTGACTATTAACTCTTGTAATATAATATTTTATCTAATCGATTGAAAAATACGTACTATATTAGTAAGGAAGTAGCATCAAAACTTTCATGGAAATACATTCAAATTTCATAGCCCAATGTATATTAGTGCCACGCCATACTTGACTCTAAATCTTCTTGATACCAAATCTTCATGCTATGGACTAGTTCTTACTTAGAACATTGCTGTACCAGAAGAGTTCCATATTTTTTACATATGGACATAATCAGAGTCAGGTAGGGGCATTGGAATATCGATTTTGAATGGGAAAATGCAATTCTGTTTCCAAAAGCCTTGTTTATTTATGATGCAGTCCTCACGTCATCATCATTTTGTCTCTAACAATGGTTGAAGAACAACTGTTTTTTAAATAAGAATAAGACGGCCATTTACAATATCTCGCTGCTTGTGCTTCTCGTATACTAACAAACTATGAAAAGGATATTTTCTTCTGAACGTGACAATGCAACATAAGACGCTAAAGGATGTGTACATGTGAGTCGGATAAGTTGTTCTCATAATATCACTAAGATGACAAAATACACCACTGCAGGGCAACAATGATCACTTCCATCACCACTTTGAATCTATATGGGAAGTTTATTTTCTAATTAGCATAACACTTGCCCATCATTTATACATATCTAACGTATTTGGAAAATGCATTTAATCATCTTACTCATAGCATGATAGTTACAAAAAGTTTAATTATATATATGCTAACAGATCTGGTAAGTACATCTGACACAAGCTTTTGTATCACCTCTCAAAATTGAGATATTATCATAAATCTATTTAGTTGCTCCAACTTGCATGCAAATTTACAACCAGCCATGTAAGATTGTCTAATCACTCGACATATCATATTGGCACCATCTTCCAAGGAGAATAAAACTAGTGTCAAAATCTTGTCATATATGATGTCTTCCTGCTTGAAGGGGTCACCAGAAATGACCAAAACTGAGAAGAAATAAGCTTCAGTTGACTGTAATACATCTCAGTAAGAGCTGATAATAGAATGGGATCGACTCCAACAAGAGTTTATTACTAATATTTAATACCCCCAAGAGAGAACATATCTACAACTAATTAGTTCAGAGATATGACAGTTCTAATATCTACTACACACACACAAGGCTTCTTTTTCACATTGAAATACATAGACACCTTTACATTGAGCCCTAAGAACAGGTATTAAGTGAATGCTTATCCTATTTAATCATCAAAAACATCAACTAGAGATCCTCATCATATCTCGCCCTTATTTTTTGATCTTGAGATCCAAATATGACCTGCATTTAGCTTTCCTCTCTGCACATATAAACAGCAGCGATGATTCACATGGGATTTTCCTGAATTTAAAATGGAAAATGCCTGTCAATCTTACTATATTTTTAAACTTCCCCAGCATCTGGGGGGATATAAACCTAATATTTAGAGAGCCTTCATTGTTTCCTTCCGAAGCTTGCTAGGAATAATCGAAACAGAGTCTAAACAAAGCCCACCTTTGGAATGTGTGCAATCAATTTGCGTCATAGAGAATTTAACTTCTGTCAATTTGTTCTCATTCTTAACTTCAAACTCACCAACATATATGTCAGTCCAGTTTCCACGAGCATACCTCACAGGCACATTACTTTCAATCTCACCAGTCTTTTCCAAATAGCACTCCTGCACAGCATGCTGACCATCAGATGTAGAAAGAGAGAACCGAACAGGTCTCAAGTCCCATCCATGAATTTGGTCAAACATATAAATCCGGCGACCCAATCTTCTAGAGGCCCTTCCAAGCCGTAACCTGAAAGAAAGACTATATTCTCCTGCAGGCAGCTGGAATTTCACAGTGCCATCTACTTCAAACCACCAAAGTTGCTGAAGATATGCCACTTCATGGAACCTGCAGATAACAAGAATGCAATATGAAAGGTAAGGATGAACTGCTTTTCAATTCCCTACATTCAGTATATTACACTAACCCCTGTAAGTATAGCTCAAAGCGTACTCTCACATACATCATGGAGACAAATTTGAAGCCCCAATGCAGAATGTGAGTAAAGAACTGTATACAGAACAGGCAAGGGAAAATTCAAAATTACCAAAGAGCCCTCAGATGGAAACAGTTTTCCAACTGCATTAACTGACAGCTATCTAATCAAGGGTGAAAAACAAAAAAGTTCATGTATTAGTATCTATTGTCTGTAAAGTGCAGACATGATCTCATTATATCCAATACCAATTTTGCACAAATGTTTTCTTAGCTTGAAGTTTGCAACACTATTCCTGTATTGATTTGCAGTCAGATAAATGTGACATTTCCAAGAAAAAAGAATAGAAGTGAAACCCATGAATGCTCAGTCCTGTATATGACGCCAAATCCAGTGATATAGGCATGGAGTTCAGAATTTTCTGAGAAATAAATATGAGCTAATGCCAGTGTCATTTGCACTTCTGCTAGACACAATATAAAGCTGAATATGATAAACAACCTTCTAATTAATGTTGAGAAATGTAGCTTGAGCCGAAACTTCTTGCAAAGGTTTCAGTGTGAACGTGCAGGAAGTTGTTTGAGACATTTAATTGGTGACCACCTTGGAAAAGTGGTCACTAATTCCATCTTGTAATGTCACTTGGAAAAAGTGAAAGTCTAATGCTTTGAAGTCGACTTAGTCTTAGGGATCTAAATGAAATGTTCTAAGACATTAGTGACTTACATTAGGATTTAATCTTATTTGTACATCTCAAGATTGAGATAGGTAGTGGCTAGGGTTGAAAAGATTAGTTTTTCTCTCAATATATAAAGAGGACAAGGAGGAGATGTCGATCTCATGAGAAGAGGGCAAGAAAGTTGGAAGGAAGGGTGCATCAGGAAGAAAAGGACCAGATCTACTAAAGAGACCAGCAAGATACCATCAGGCTGTACAGACCGTACCACTGTCTTCTGTGGATTGCTGGAGTGCGCTTTAGTGTTGAGAAGACAGGAAGAGCGATTTGTTGTTCAGAACATGCAGGAAAAGAGCACGGTGTACTCTGTAGCTTTTCCCTTTCTTGCACAAGCCGTACACTTCTGTTTGAGGTGACTTTATTGACCATAAAGCTGCCAATTCAAGCAGGCTGCAGAGTTCACCTCGTAAGCTTTGATCAAAGGAATGAGAAGCTGAATTGAAGGAGAAATCCCTGGGTATGTATGTGTTTCATTTTATTGCTTCCGCTGTTCATTTCTCAGCTATTGTATGATGGATGTAATATTCAGAAATTTAATTTTCTGCTGTTAAATAAATTTTGTTTTGAGTTATTTAATGAGAACATTAGGACAGCAGTCACCTAGGGTTAGGAAAATTTACATGGTATCAGAGTTATTTCTCTGATTGAGATTCTCAAGGGTTTGCATCAGTAAATCAACTGCTGGAAAGGACTAGCAGTTAGAGCATTTCAATATTTCTTTTAACTAATTTTCAGATCTGGGAATTTGAGCATTATATTTCATAGATGGCCTTAGCTAGCCTTTGATTCAAGGACACATTGGATGGCGCTTCAAATTTCTTGTCTTGGAATGTTAGTTACACTCTTATTAGATATTGTCAAGGATGTTGTGCCTTCGCCTACAGATTTGCAACGATTGTCAGCTCACAAAAAGAAGGAAGTGAAGACCAAGCGAATAGTTATGGATGCAGTTAAGAATTACTTGATTCCTCACCTCTCTGAGAAGAAGATGGCAAAGGAAATGTTTGATGCCCTGGTTAGCCTCTACCAAAGTGAGAACATGAACAGGAAGTTGATATTGCGAAACAAATTCAAATCCATAGAGATG
Organism: Picea mariana; assembly: GCA_032191745.1. Taxonomy (NCBI): domain Eukaryota; kingdom Viridiplantae; phylum Streptophyta; class Pinopsida; order Pinales; family Pinaceae; genus Picea; species Picea mariana. The sequence goes on along the minus strand of JASDQU010013045.1, from coordinate 49,019 downwards.
ACCAGATCAGATTCAGTCACTAGTTGCCTTATGAAGGTCACGGATTCATGGACAACATGCGGCAATTAGGGAGAAAATTATAGATGCAAAGCTCGTGAACATCGCACTGAATGGATTCCTAGCTTTATGGGAACCATTTGTCCAAGGAATTTGTGCTCGTGAGAATCTTCCTAACTTTGAAAAGTTGTGGGATGCCAGAAGGAGACTTAGATGCAGTCAAAGGCCAACAAGAAGGGTGGTGACGAGAACCTAGCCATATTTGGTGAGACAAATAAGGCCGGCAGTAGAAGACCTAGCAAGGGTAAGGGAAAGAGTGAAGAGTGAATCTCACAACCAAGAATGAAGGACTTGAGTAAAATCGAGTTCTTCATTGGTCATAAGCACGATAATTATGAATCACAGTGTCTACATAAGAGGAAAAGTAAAGGGAAGCAGTAGCAGTAGCAGAAGCAAGTAGCAACCTTTGCAAAAAATTGGATGAACATGTTTTATGCCAAGTTCGAAAAGGATTTCGAGTTCTTCATTGGTCATAAGTACGATAATTATGCATCACAGTGTCTACATAAGAGGAAAAGTAAAGGGAAGCAGTAGCAGTAGCAGTAGCAGAAGCAAGTAGCAACCTTTGCAAAAAATTGGATGAACGTGTTTTATGCCAAGTTCGAAAAGGATTTCGAGTTCTTCATTGGTCATAAGCATGATAATTATGCATCACAGTGTCTACATAAGAGGAAAAGTAAAGGGAAGCAGTAGCAGTAGCAGAAGCAAGTAGCAACCTTTGCAAAAAATTGGATGAACGCGTTTTATGCCAAGTTCGAAAAGGATTTCTCTATCGTATCTTGCCTTTTTACCAACATGGTTCCTAGGAATACATGGTATGTGGACAATGGGGCATCTCGTCATATGACATCAGCTCACCAATGTAACAAAGCAAGACTCAAGAGTACAGGTTGAGCTTGACAATGATTCCAAGTACCTAATAGCAGGAGTTGGTACTATTTCCTTCTAGATTGAGTCAAGTAACACTTTAGATTTTGATGATGTTTTGTTTGTTCCAGGTCTTGGAAATAACTTGCTTTTGGCTTCAAATGCGAAGGATAAGGGCTATGTAGTTGAGTTCAAGAACCAGTAGGTCCTCATCAGACCGAAGGAGTCTAGCCTTGAAACAACACAAGTAATAGGGGTTAGGGAAGGTAATCTTTACAGGTTGCAGGGTAAACTTGTTCGAACATGAGTTCATAATAGTGATAGTTTGTGCAAGTTGTGGCACAAGAGAATGGGGCATCTACATCATAGAGCATTGTATATTATAAAGAAGATAATCACAAGTCTTCCAAAGTTCAATATAATGCAACAGGGAGTATGCAAAGGGTGCACACTTGGCAAGCATATCATGGCTACTTTCCCAAGCAGTGAGCATAGGTCTAAGAAGATTCTAGACCTAGTGCATTCGGATGTTTGTGAATCGATATCAGTAGCATCAATTTTAGGAAGCATGTACTATGTTTCCTTCATTGATGACTTCTCTCACAAAACTTGGATCTACTTCCTAAAGACCAAGGATGAGGTCTTTAGGAGGGTTCAAGAGTTGAAAGCCAAACAGGGAAGAGGATCAAAGTCTTGAGCTCGAACAATGGGGGTGAGTATACCTCCAAGGAGTTCAATGCTTTCTGCAAGGAGGTAGGAATCAAGAGGGAGTTGATTGTTTCAAACAACCCACAACAAAATGGGGTTGCAGAGCATAAGAATCGATCCATTATAGGGGTTGCTAAGGCCATGATTCATGACTAGGACTTGCTAATGTTTCTTTGGGCAAAGGCATGTAATACAGTAGTCCACATCCAAAACCGATGTCCTCACAGGATCTTGGCGGACAAGACACCAAAGGAGACATTCACTAGTCTAAAGCCAGAAGTAAGTCATTTCTGCATTCTTTGGCTATCCAGTTTATATCTAGAAAATGGTGTGATTTCCACAAAATCCCCTGGCACAACACCGATGAATGTCGATTAAAACACTCATGTACTAGTAGAGAAGAGGACCAAGTTGGAGCAGTCCAATAGGGAAGGGTTTATTTGTGGGTTACAGTGAGATTTCAAAGGCTTATAGGATCTATATTCCAGAGAAAAGGAAGACAGTAGTAAGCAAGGATGTAAAGTTTGAAGAAGACTTTGCATCCAGGAAGTCCCATGAGCCTATTCTAGTGACAAAGGATGAGGAGCAGGAAGCTCTAAAGGTTGAGCCAGGATCACCGAGGACTTCTAGAGCATTACAGTAGCCTTTGGGTGAAGAGGAGGAGATAGTAGCCCCTCCTACTTCTATCGAGAGACTTTGATGGTTCACTCAGACATTGAGGGATGTTCGGGAGTATGTTGAGGCTCCTAGGAGCACATTTGCAAAGAGCATACCTCTGAAGAAGTTTCCAAACTACATGGCATTGATGAGCAACATCATAGAATCCCGACCATCCATCTTTCAAAAGGCAATAGACTAATGGGTATGGCGGGATGCCATGGTGGATAAGTACACCACCATCATGAAGAATGATGTTTGGAACATAGTGCCAAGACCGAAGGGGAAGTCAATAGTGAGTAGATGGCAGCATTGAGAAGTTCAAGGTGAGGTTCGTGGTGAGAGGGTTCTTCCAGTGAGAGGGAGTGGACTACGAGGAGAAAATTGCTCCAATCGCCATGTACACTTCCATTAGAGCAATTGTGTCCTTAGTTTCATTTATGGGATAGAGGATACATCAAATGGATGTGAAGACAACTTTCCTCAATGGGATCATTGAGGAAGAAGTGCACATAGAGCAGCCTCAAGGCTTTGAAGTAAACCGTAAATGGGAAAAGTCTCATGTTTACAAGCTTAAGAAAGCCTTGTATGAACTCAAGCAGGAACTAAGAACATGGTGTTCCAAGATAAGATGGATATTTGGAGAGTCTGGGTTTCCCCAAAAATGAAGCAAATATTAACTTATATTATATAATTGTTGGATCTGATCTGCTTGTTTTGGTGTTGTATGTAGATGACTTGTTTCTTATAGGTGCAAATAAGTTCATTTTACGGTGCAAAACAAACATGGCAACTGAGTTTGAGATGAAGGACATCGACATGATGCATTACTTCTTGGGTTTGGAGGTTTCTCAAAGACCAGAGGAGATTTTCCTTTGATGGGGTAAGTGTGCAGTGGAGATCCTGAAGCAGTTTTGGATGGAGGACTGCAAACCTATAGCCACATCCATGATCATGAATCTGAAGAAGGTGACAGCGTCAGATTCAGAGTTGGTGGATTCCACGTTGTACAAGCAATTGATAGGTTCCTTGATTTATCTGGTCAACACTAAACCAAATATATGTTTCGCAGTGAACACCTTGAGTCGGTTCATTGTGGAGTTGAAGCAAGAGCATTGGGTAGTAGCAAAACGTGTGCTCAAATACTTGAGGGCCGCAATGGAGTATGGTCTAAGATATCTTGGAGTTGGTGAAGTGAAGTTGCACGGGTATATAGATTCAGATTGGGTAGGCAGTGTAGCAGACAGGAAAAGCACCTCAGGGTGCTACTTTAACTTGGGATCAACGATGATATCCTTGTTCAATAGGAAACAAATTTCCATGGCACTGACCTTGGTAGAGATAAAATACATAGCATCCAATACTACTAGTTGTGAGTCCATCTGTTTTCGCAAGTTACTTGCAGGATTGTTGATCAAGAGTTGGATTCCACAGTTATTTACTATGATAATCAAGTGTTTCATGACAAGTCCAAGCACATAGAGATCAAAGATCACTTCATTCAAGACAGGACTCAAAAGGGAGCAGTGAAGCTCCAGTATATTCCTAGTTCCCACAAATCAACAAGTAGCTAATATTTTGACCAAGCCCTTAGTGAAAGGGAAGTTTGAAGCATTCAGAGACAGACTTGGATTGGTGCAGAATTCCTTCCTCGCTAAGAGGAGGTGTTGAGAAATGTAGCTCGAGTGCGAACTTCTTGCACAGGTGTCAGTGTAAACGTACAGGAAGTGGTTCAAGACATTTCATTGGTGACCACCTTGAAAAATTGGTCACTAATTCCATCTTATAATTTCCCTTGGAAAAAGTGAAAGTCTAATGCCTTGGATTTGACTTAGTCTTAGGGATCTAAATGAAATGTTCTAGACCATTAGTGACTTAGAATAATATTTAATCTTAGCCATACATCTTAAGATTAAGATAGGTAGTGACTTAGAATAATATTTAATCTTAGCCATACATCTTAAGATTAAAATAGGTAGCGGCTAAGGTTTAGGAGATCAGTTTTTCTCTCAAAAAATAAAGAGGACAAGGAGAAGAGGTCAATCTCATGAGAAGACAGCAAGAAAGCTAGAAGAAGGAAGGGTGCATTAGGAAGGAAAGGAGCAGATCTGCTAAAGAGACCAGCAAGATACTAGCAGGCCGTACAGACAGTACCAGTGCTGTAGCCAACCTTTTTTTATGCATGGACCGTACACCTTCAAAACAGGCCGCACGCTGTCTTCTATGGATTGCTGTAATGTGTTTCACAGTTGGGAGGAGAGGAAGAGCGATCTGCTGTTCAGAGCATGCAGGGAAAGGGCAGGATGTACTGCTGTAGCTTTTCTCTTTCTTACACAAGTCATACGCTTCTGTTTGAGGTGAATTTATTGACCATACAGCTGCTGGTTCATGCAGGCTGCAGAGTTAAAGGAGAAGCTGAGTTGAAGGAGAAATCCCTGTGTATGTATGTCTTTCGATTTATTGCTTCCGCTGTTCATTTTTAAGCTACTGTGTGATTGATGCAATGTTCAGAAATTTAATTTTCTGTTGTTAAATAAATTCTGTTTTGAGTTATTTAATGAGAGAACATTAGGACAGCAGTCACCTAGAATTAGGAAAATTTACAACCAAGGCTAAAACACAAGCAGGTTCATGCATTAGCATCTATTCTATACAGTGCAGACATGATCCCATTATATCCAATACCAATTTTCAACAAATTTAGTCTCAGTTTGAAGTTTGGAACACCATTCCCCTATTGATTTGCAGTCAGATAAATGTGAGATTTCTAACAAAAAAGAAGAAAAGTCAAACCCATTAATGCTCACTCCTGAATATGACTCCAAATCCAATGATATAGGCACAGAGTTCAGAATTCATACATGAATTTGTGAAATTATGATGAAATACCCAGCATCAAATTTTCTATGACAAATAAGATATGAGCCAATGCCCATGTCATTTACAATTCTACTTCTGCTAGACACAGTATAAAGCTGAATATGATGAGCACTCTTCTATAAAACAATTGGAGTGTTTACCTCGAGTAAAAAAACACAAGATGACCCTGAGCAAATCTAAAGGTTGACACAGGACATAACAAATCAACCAAATAAAAAGTAAACACAACAATTCCAAAGGCAATCATAAACCTACACTCTGAATAACTTAAATCCGCTTGGCACAGTTTCCTGCTCCACTAGACAAATGGAGATATTTAATGAACTTTGAAATATTTAAATATCTTGTAAACATCCAAAAATGTCTCCAACAAAAACAAAACTTTATGATGTGAGAGTCTTCACTTTTCTTGGCAAAAAAAGCAACTTGTCAAGTTACTTTCAATTCCATAAAGAAAAAGCTCTTTTGATCTGTTCCATCTTCTCAAAATGAATGAGAAATACTTCATGTATATGTTTTCTCAAGAAACCTCAAAAGATATTCAGTTGCAATTATATCAAGATTAAGTAATGAAGACAATTTGCATCTTTTATGCACTCTTGGATGCCCCTTTCTATCTATCTGACCTCTATTTGTCTGATATCAGACTAATATTTGTAAGCATTGGCAATTATTAGAACAGCCAAAACCTAAGATCTGTATGGCAATTTTTTTTGGAAGGTAAATTGGGCAAACACCACCCGCATTAACACAGGGTTGGTCCACTGTCAAACTCAGAAAATACCTTTACTTGCACCTGACCTTGTCCACTTGCGCTGCATCAACATGGGGAACATAACAATGGCCTGCTGGACTAGTTCTAGATGGCAGATTTTACTTGTAATTACTAATTCTATTCTCCATATACTGTAATGTTCCTCCCTCTCTCCTGGAGTGTTGGACTTGCTATTACCCTTTCCATATTACCAGTCTCCTTTCTGAAATTCACACAATTGAAAATACAACACATATCTGAGGCTAAATAATTCAAATAACAGTTATTCTAAATGAAGTTAGATAGATGCATGCTTTGTCCAACATGTTAGGAGAATAATGTTAACCAAAAGAGTGCATATAACAAGAAAACACAATCCTGTGGACTAGCATATAACCTAGCAATATAATAAATCATGGTGCCCAGAGTGTCGCGTTTAATCTGCTTATGAGTGTAGCAGTTCAAACTCACATGCCCCTTGTTTAATGTTCCATGGAAATTTCGTCTAGTGATAAAAAGAAGTACCAAAATATTGCAAAGACAGTTCAGTGTGTACAGAGAAAATGGCCATAAATATTCCAGAGTACCATACAGCCTGGTGAGAGAGAAAATGTGCTGCCAGTGTTGATGCAGGCTTTTGACCCTCATCAATGCACGCAAGTCCACTGGGATAAAACCATCAAATCATGGTTCCCACCCTCCATTGGCAGACCCTCCAGTTTGCGGCACTGGTTGCCATATTCATTTTAAAGTTTATGATTTTTATGTTCTTATTAAAATGCAGAAATGAAGACAATGCATGAAGTAAATCCTAAACTAATGAGTGCACCATATTGAAACTGGAAATGAAATACAATGCTGCAACAAGAAAGAAGCACGTATACACAATAACAACTAAATCACTGCAATATCTATGAGTTACCATAACTGCAAGTTGGCTGTAACTATGAATTACCATAACTGCAAGTTGGCAGTAAATGGTCCAATTCAATCCCAATTTCATAGCCAGATTAGCAATTAATAGACAATGAGACTGCAAACACGAAACTGTTCATTGATACGATATCACAAAAGATATGGTAGAAGACAAACATGCAATATGGCTACATTCATCTAGATCTGCTACAACTTTATTCAACATTTTTGCTAACAGCACCTTAGAGCTTTGTTACAAGATGGCTGGCTGCGAGCATACAAAGTCCCCCTTTGTTCTATATTGCTAGCCTTTATTTATACATAAATCCCAATGACTCTTGACTTTCCAACTTCCTACCCAAGACTTTTCTGCTTCCAGCCTTTTCAACATCTAAGAAACTAATTATTCATATGACTTTACTTTTCAAAATAAAAAAAAATAGTAATTATGCTCAAGGAATATTAAATTTTGAAGCATAAATAATCAAAATCAAAATATATCCCAATTTTTTTCCCTTCGGAAAATTTACACTTTTGACTTTAGGCTTAATGTTAGCAAGTTTTAGCTCAAATTCTGCCTTCTATTCTAGTTCAAAAATCATGCTTTGTAATAGCCCCTTCTACCCAGTCCAGCCTACTGCCTACAAGATGCTTTGTATAGCAGCTCTGTCAATGACCTAGATTTTTTGGGCAGATGTCATCCTTTCATGGATGCTTTGGCACACTCTCTATTGGAAGTCTTCGAGAGGGACAACATCACCCTATGGACATAGGTGTGGTAGCACAAGTTCATTCTTCAATGATATGAAATCAGACAACACGTGTGAAATTTCACTCAAGATTGCAACAATTTGATTTTGTGCATTTGGGGCAATAAACTCCTCAAACCCTAAGAAGGTGCAGAAATTCGAAACCTTGCATTTACTAAAGGCTAGCATTGGTGCAAATTATTCCTGCCAAACTATCAACTGATTGAGTTGCACTGCCTTTGGCGGCGGATTTCAATCATCGGGCCCTAGGATATGATGACACTATACTCCGTGATGGCATCAAGAAGTCGACGTAACTCTATTATAATTTATAGTCTCAAACCTCCTTTTTTGTCGATCTTTGCCTTTAGATTTATAATATGTTTCTTGAGGTTGATTATCTAATGGTCCTTGGCTTCAATCTCTCTGTGCATTTCCTATAGCTTTGCACTCGACATATGAGAGAAAACAATGTGGGAAGTTCCTATGTGAGCGGATGAGAATCCTTGATGCTAGTGAGAACTTCTAATATTTGAATCACCATCTTTGTGCCTTCACCCTGCTTCCGCTTGTATGTCAACTTCTTGAGAGCCATAATCTCAACACAAATGAGTTAATCTAACTCACGGACCCTTCCTCCCCCAATGGAAAAAGATTCATATGCTCCACAAACCAAGGAGCTAGTCCAACTGCTTTCTATTGTACTATCTTTACCAAATGTGCTTTTCAATACTACTCATTGACCACTTGAATACTATTTAATTCTTGCTTCACTGCATCTATAATAAGCCAAGGCCTCACCATCCAGCAATTCCTCTATTCGTATGTTGCTGAGAATCCAGATCTAAATCATCAAGTGTCGGTGCTCCAATTATACTGCTCAATTTTGATTCCTACATATTGTTGGATTTAGAAACCTGTATTGGTGTGGGGTCTAACGGAGCTTTTGTGACTTTGTAACTTTCTCTACAACTAGCATGCTTAATTCCCCCAAAAGTATCTTTAAACCGTACACAACCCATAAATATTCAAATTTCATTGCTTTTTCAAGAGCTTTGTTTTTCTAGCCTTGACTTCTGAGAAGGTTAAAGCTCACCAAGATATCCCCTCTCCCTCCATAAGTTGATGACCATATGCCCACTTAAGATTCATGGCCTTGAAGCAATCTTCATTATGTTGAGGGCATCATGCACTTTGAGAGGCATCTCCCCATAGTGATAAGATGTTAGTTCCTTGGCCATTTTTTCGACATGCTTGAGCTCTGATTAAAAAATAGGTGCCTATGGTGATGGGAAATGTTGGCCATTTTTTGTTGCCTCGATCTTTTAAAAGTATTGCAACCCCATGCAAGGTCGTTTGATATGCAATCTCCTCGATGACTAATCTGCTCTGCACATATTTAGGCAACATTATGAGGGTGTTTGGTAACCCTGTATATGCAGGGATGAAATTGGTTCTCTCCTCTATATATCAATCTTCAGTAGGGTCCAAGGCTCTTATAGTGTCATTGGTGAACCAAGGACACACTGCATGGAATAACATTTGATATAGATGCACTAGAAGTTATCACAAATACTGAAATATTCCCACTTGTATTTGACCTCCAAAGTAATTGATAGTGGGCATGTACTGGAGGTAATTCAATGTCGATGTAAGTTTAATGTTCAGGAAGCCTCATGAAGCACACATATGCAATGCATCATATACGAGGACATGAAAAACATGGGTTGTTTACTTGACTTGGACTTCACAACTCTCTAAAGTGCACAAGTCAGATTGTTGGAAATGATCTCCACCCAATTGAAAGATTGTCCCAAACAATACTTTGTGAATAACTAGCAGCTAGTGTAGTAGTAAAGATTTGATATTCGATTCCCCATATAACCAAACTTATCAACACTATCGTGTTTCTCACATCTTCTTTAAGATCTTCAACTAGATACACCCTTGTGCTACTCCTTTGAAAAGGTGTTGATACATTCCACGACCTTGCTACACATTGATGAAAATCATGTTTACCCACAAATTCATCGATCCATGCTTGAGAAATTTGAACCTGGGGAGGTGGTAATTTATAAATCCATTGAATGACACAAGGACTAAATAAACCTACCAAATCTCCTCGTGTGATTTTATTTGTTTTTGCTCAATCTTTGCTTGCACAATAAGGCATTTGATTCCACTGGAGCACGAAAATAATTCCAATCTAGTTGTTTCCTTGTGTATGAGTGAGGTTTTGTGTTGGCACCTAGCACTTGTGATGATAAGTTGGCACCTTGTGGATGAGGAGATGTGACCTTCTCGATGAGGAGGAATGACTTTTGACGATACTTTACACCTTTTGGGGAGAGACATGACTTTTGGAGCCTTTGTACCCCAGTAGAGGATGACGTCACCTTTTTGGAGCCTTCTACACTCACACATGTGGCTTTTTAAGAGGACTTTGTCATGTTTTAGCATTGTATCTATATCTTAGAGGCATTTTTGGGTCGACCTAAAAGACCTATCTTGTATCATGGAATTTTATGTTTTAGCGGCTTCTTAGAGAGGTGAAGTGCTTGGTTTTCTCATATAAGTAGAGGAAGTGCTCCCTCATTGTAAATCATAGCAACTTGTGGAGGATTTACTACTAGACTACTCTTTTTTACTTCTCTTTCACTATGAATGACTTATGCGCCTTCTTTGGAAGATGATATTTTGGATGCTTCTCAAGTTTTATGGATGAACTTCATGGTTAGGGTTTCATGGATGATCATTGGTTTACCTAGTAAGTGCTCTTTCTAAATCTATGTCGGTTTATTTCTTGAATGTATTAAGTGCAAATGTGTTTAACAAAATGGTGATAGTGCATGTTACCTTGTATTTCTCTTGAATAAACCTTATCTTGAAACCCTAGGAAGGTTTGTATTGGACTACATTCCCTTGATTTCATTTGTTTAAAGCTTGTTTCTAGGGCATATTTCTAGGATTTGTAGTGAACTTCCCTAGGTATTTTTCTTATAGGATAATTTTCTAGGGTTTGTAGTGGACTACCCTAGGTATTTTTCTTATAGCATAATTTCCTAGGGTTTGTAGTGGACTACCCTAGGTATTTTTCTTATAGGATAATTTTCCAGTGTTTGTAATTGTGGTATACCTAGGGAGGTAATATGGGGTACCTAGGGAGGTACCCAATGGGAATGTAGTTATGTGTTATTAGTGGAAGTCATTTAATATATGGGAATGTGGTCATTGAATGTAAGGTGGACTAGGTCCACTATATTAATAAAGGCCCACTATGGTAGTTGGATGTAATAAATGTGAGAAGGCTCTCTAGAAGGTTCCTAGGAGATAGGGAGAGTTATATAAAGAAGTGTAGGCAATGTAATGAAATATAGTGAAGAATATTGTGATTGTACAAGCAAGGATTGCTTGAGGAGTTTTATCCTTCCATAAGGATTAATATATGGTGTTACCCTACCTCAAGGGTTTCTATAATAAAGTTGTGGTTTTCTATATGGTTTCATATATCTTGTGTGGTGATTGTATTTAGATATATTTGGATCTATTGTGATATTTTGTATTCAGGTATTTGGTTCTTAACAATTGGTTCTTAACAATGTGGTATACCTAGGGAGGTAATATGGGGTACCTAGGGAGGTACCCAATGGGAATGTAGTTATGTGTTATTAGTGGAAGTCATTTAATATATGGGAATGTGGTCATTGAATGTAAGGTGGACTAGGTCCACTATATTAATAAAGGCCCGCTATGGTAGTTGGATGTAATAAATGTGAGAAGGCTCTCTAGAAGGTTCCTAGGAGATAGGGAGAGCTATATAAAGAAGTGTAAGCAATGTAATGAAATATAGTGAAGAATATTGTGATTGTACAAGCAAGGATTGCTTGAGGAGTTTTATCCTTCCATAATGATTAATATATGGTGTTACCCTACCTCAAGGGTTTTCTCTATTTCTTGTGTTCATGTTATGGTGAATGGTTTATGGTTTATTCTTGGTATTATTGAAGTATATTTGCAGATCTGGTATAGGTACTTAACA
>JASDQU010013045.1:26031-37373 GCA_032191745.1 Picea mariana | reverse complement strand
GGTACCCAATGGGAATGTAGTTATGTGTTATTAGTGGAAGTCATTTAATATATGGGAATGTGGTCATTGAATGTAAGGTGGACTAGGTCCACTATATTAATAAAGGCCCACTATGGTAGTTGGATGTAATAAATGTGAGAAGGCTCTCTAGAAGGTTCCTAGGAGATAGGGAGAGTTATATAAAGAAGTGTAGGCAATGTAATGAAATATAGTGAAGAATATTGTGATTGTACAAGCAAGGATTGCTTGAGGAGTTTTATCCTTCCATAAGGATTAATATATGGTGTTACCCTACCTCAAGGGTTTCTATAATAAAGTTGTGGTTTTCTATATGGTTTCATATATCTTGTGTGGTGATTGTATTTAGATATATTTGGATCTATTGTGATATTTTGTATTCAGGTATTTGGTTCTTAACAATTGGTTCTTAACAATGTGGTATACCTAGGGAGGTAATATGGGGTACCTAGGGAGGTACCCAATGGGAATGTAGTTATGTGTTATTAGTGGAAGTCATTTAATATATGGGAATGTGGTCATTGAATGTAAGGTGGACTAGGTCCACTATATTAATAAAGGCCCGCTATGGTAGTTGGATGTAATAAATGTGAGAAGGCTCTCTAGAAGGTTCCTAGGAGATAGGGAGAGCTATATAAAGAAGTGTAAGCAATGTAATGAAATATAGTGAAGAATATTGTGATTGTACAAGCAAGGATTGCTTGAGGAGTTTTATCCTTCCATAATGATTAATATATGGTGTTACCCTACCTCAAGGGTTTTCTCTATTTCTTGTGTTCATGTTATGGTGAATGGTTTATGGTTTATTCTTGGTATTATTGAAGTATATTTGCAGATCTGGTATAGGTACTTAACAGTAATGGACTACCCTAGGATTTTATCCAAGATCCATATTTACGCTTGTCTAAAGGCATAGAACGATTTCTAGGGTTTGTAGTGGACTACCCTAACCTTCATTCTATCGGTTAATCCTTAAGGTTTGTAGTGGACTACTTTAGGGTTTACCCAAAGCTTTCCTTTGTCTCCCAAGAAAGTTCATGCTTTGACCCCATATGCCCTAGAGGAATAAATAACACCAATCTTTCTGTATTCTAGCAAGTTGTAAACCCTAAATCACCTCTTCCTTTGTTGTCTTAGGGTTAGATTAGGGTTGGCTGCAATTTTTCCTCAATTTCCAGCCATAAATGTGCTTGATGTCTAGGGTTTTATTGGCATCTATCACCTTGAGATCATAGTTTTTAAAATTGGAACCGGACATCGAACCGACCACCTATCAACTCGAACATTGAACCGAAACCGGATCGACTCGGACTGGTTTGATTTCAACGACTAGGTTCAATAAAAAATACATTAAATAATTAAATTTTAATGAAAAAAATTATTTTAAAGCTTTCAAACCATGATTCCAAACCATTAAAGACAAAATATGAAAAGTTTGTTCATCTATATACCATGTAAGGGTGTATATATCAAAATGGCAACGAGTGCAATACATATTAGCAACAAAATACATAATCAGTGAGGCTCTAAATGGCCTCTACAGTCCATAATGCCCAGGTAGCCCCCTTCCCTGGCCATAAAATAAACATTTTGCTTTTCCGCCATAAAGCAGTTTTTTGTTTTTTCTGCTTTAAAAACAACTTCTTGCTTTTCTGCTTCAAAGCAGTTTTTTTGCTTTCCTGACATAAAAGCAGCTTTTTGCTTTTCTGCTTTAAAGCAGTTTTTTGCTTTCCTGGCATAAAAGCAGCTTTTTGCTTTTCTGCTTTAAAGTAGCTTTCAGCGTTTCCCAGCTTTCTTGCTTTATCCCTTTCTCATCTTTTGCTTTAGCTTTTCATCTTTTCCACTTTTCCCCTTTCTTTCCATTTCCTCTCCTCTCTCATTCATTCGCCCTATCTCCCCTAGTGCATGCATTAATGGCTTATTTTAGCCCAAAGGTGCGCCCCTCTCACATTTTTGGCCATAATTCCTTCATTACTCAACAAAATTGATTCATTCCACCTCCATTCTTCTCCAAATTTCTCCCAGATTTGACTAGAAAGCTTGGAAAAGTTCGCTCCACCAGATTTATCAAGAATCTATGCAGTGACACATGGTAGATGGACAAGGATCCACTTGGATGATGATTATTGGTTGACCTTTTTCCCAGTTTGGAAAGAGCAGGGTGAATTTCTTCTTCAATGAGCTATATATTCAGCAGTCCTCCATAGTTGGACGGTTGATCACTCTATTGCAATAGCGCTATACTCTCTCATTCTCATTTCTCTCTCAATTCTAGCTCTGGATTCTCGGTGCTTTGGAGGTCATCGTAACAGTTCATGGCTTTTCTTTGTGATGGAGCCATTCCTTTGATTTGATATGAATAAAGAGTTTTATGTGTTGTTTTTGGCCAAAATTCTTGTTGTTCCAATTGATTTCTAAATTATTGCATGTGTTTGGAGCTAATCCTTCAGTGGGGGTCGATTTGGCACCATTGGAGCGTTCTTTTCTTGCTGATTTTCTCTCCTTTTCCTTCCAATAGTTCACTCTGCTTGAGTTTTCCACCAAAAAATTCACTTTAATTGTTTTATGCAGGTTTTGGGTGAGGTCAACTAACCCTCATTCAAAGCCCTTGTTGTGCGTTGTTTGATTTGTGGTTTTGCAGGTTTAATCCTATCTATCAAGCAACAAATCCTTAGGGTATCCTCCCCGTGGTTGGCATGCACCAACCCAAAACGAGAGGGGTGAAATCATTGTGACCTTAGGATAGAAACCCCTAAATTAAGTCTAGGTTTGATTCCCTCATACTACAGTTGACTTGAAACCTAGGGTGTCAAATTTAGCCTTAACAAGTTTCCATAGTGCTAATTGGCTAACGATGTTAAATAAATCCGTCACTATCAGCGACAATAGTTTCACTATGCTCATCCCAACTGGATCCTCATGTTTAATATCAATCGGTTTGATATCGAACCGGATTCAAACCGACCAGTTCAACATGTTTGATATCAAACCGGATTCAATCTGATCGGTTTGATACCAAACCGGACACCGGGCCGGGTTGAAGGTCGGGTCGCTTTGGTCACCTATCAACTCGGCCGATTTGGTGGTTTGATAACGACCCGGTCCGGCTTTTAAAACTAGGTTTGAGATACATCTTGACATCATTTATTACATTGCTGTTGTAATTTTCAGCCCTTTAGGGCTTGACGTCTTGGATATTTTAGGGATGTTGTGTGCCATCTTTCATTTCAGCAAGTATTTGTTATCTAAACCCTAGTTTAGCTTGCATTTTCAGCCCTACTTTATTGCATGATTAACTTGTTTCATAGGCTGTTCTATTTCTGCTGTTGTAATTTGATATATTGTTGAAGTTAATCATCTTTAATACAAGTTTTATGACAGCCATAGCTTTTCTCTTGGTTTGTAGTGTTTGGGGTATCTCTTTGAATTATTTTTTGATTTGTTTAATATCACTAATTGTCCAAGATACTTCACATATATAAATCTGGAAATTGCTTCATCAAATCACCTTGTACTTACCTTGATTCTAGTGGTGGTGTGTTTGAGTAACCAATATAGGAGATTGTAGACTTGATCCATTCTTGCTATAGGATTCCTTGAGGTTGCAAGGGAAGCCTCCCTTGTGTTGGATCTATCCTTCACTAAAATGAGGGAAGTGATTTGCTAAGGTGACAGTGGCAACCTAAGTCACCTGACACGATGACATGGGACACGGAGGACACGGAAATACAGGTGTCCGACACGTGAAATTTTGACCTCGACAACAGGACACGGAGGACACATTTATATATATATATATGAAAAAAAATTGAAAATTACACATACAAAAATGAAATTTAGATATAAAGATTCATATTTTGTTAGAAACTAGAAGATTTACTGTCATTTACATGATACAAAACTTTAAACATGTAACATAAATGATAAATCATGATTCATTATAATTTATATTGTATATATTCAACATTGTAACATCAATGACGATAAAATGACAAACATTGAAGTTTGAACACACAAGAAATTAAAACCATTAGCTGCAGCATTCTCATTAAGTCATCAAAATCAAAATGTATTCCAATGTATAGATGTATTCCAATGTATTCCAGTGGCAAATACAAAATAGACATAGGGTAGATGCTAGAACCAACACCGTAGATGGAAGAAATATCAAGACTCAGTAGTACTAGTCCTCCATGACATAATCATCAATATCAGTGTCCTCACCACTGCCCTCCTCTCCAACCTCCTCTTCTTCCTCCTCCTCTATATCCAATGCAATCTGTGCATCTGTTGTTGTGGAGGATGACCCCTCAAGAGGATCACCATCATCAAAAGTGACTGGCTCTAGCACTGGATCATTAAGACTCAAGTGTTCATAAGTGGATATGTATTTAAGTCAAATTAAAACAATATATCATAAAGTGACTGGCTCTAGCACTAGATCATTAAGATCCAAGATCATTAAACTCCTTATGTATTTAGTTTTAATTTGACTTAAATACATATAAAAGTCGGAACATGTGTCCCTAAATGGGGACACTATCCAAATTCGTGTCGGACACGAATCTGGTCGAATCCGTGTCCCCACGCAGGATTCGAGACACGGGGGGGCATTTTGAATGAATCATGTTTCATAGGTGGCAACACTTCCAATATTACACTTATCTTAGCCCTTGTGAAAGGCTTTGCACAATGGTGCTATTTGCACAAAGGCGCTATTTGCACAAAGGCATGTCTAAAGAGTACTTGAAGGGGGGCTCTTCTTTTTGTGGCATAGCCTGATGATCAGATTCATCAGCAACAAATTTTGCAACAGTGGATTCAATGCAATGTGCACAAATTCCTTCCCTCGATTCTTGTGCACAACAATGAGGCCAATGGAGTGGAGCACAACACTAGTTTGTCTTGTGGGGCACACCATATTTATGTAGATAGAGGTAGAGGAACATGCATGCACCAGCCTTAGATAGTTTTAGCTATTTACAGAATTAGAATTTGCTTTCCAGATTTAGCTAAAGCAAGTGAGTTAGAAGCTTTTCAAAATTTAGCTAAAGCAAGTGAGTTAGAGGCTTTTCCAGGGTTAGAATAGGGTATAAATCCCTAGGAGTGAGGTACTATTTGCTTTCATGCATGCAATATCTCGTAGTGGGCATTCTATTCTAGGAAATTTACTCATGCAAGAATGGCACACTATTCTAGGAAAGGGTTATAGTTTCAGATGGTCAACCCAGGCACCTTAATTATATTATCTACATGCATTGTACATCTTATTCTCTCCTATTCTATAAGGGAGAGATAGACACAAACATTTGATATATGTCTTAGGGATTTTGATAAGTGAGTTGCTATGTAAGATTCAGTTTTGAGTGTGTTCTGTACACTTTTCTTCATTCAGTTAAAAGAAGAAAACAGATGTGATCTGAGTGTTGCAGAATTCTTCTAGCATTTAGTATTCATAGTTTTCAGTTATCTATGTGTTTGTAGATCTAGCTTTCGACATCTGTAATTTTGTAAGGTTTTTTTGTTTGAACCTATCTAGGGTTTGTAGTTTGCAGGTTTGCTTACCATGTACTGAAATTTAGCACTTTGAACAATGACATAAGACAATCTAATCAAAAGCAACCCAGGGAAGATGAATTGCAATATCTAAGCAAGAAAATCAGCATATAAGAGAACGCCAAATAGCATGGATAAGACTCAGCCCACATCAACTAATACATAAGATGGCCAACATCCCAAAAGTATGTGAAAAGAAAGCATATCAATAATGTCCAAGAAACAAGATTGAGATGGAAGAACACATAAAAATTGAGCCCAACATAAAGCAAACGAGGAAGGACAAGGCTCTGTTTGTAAAGCAACATGAGCCAATGTGATTTATGCAATTATGAAATAGAATAGCAGAGGAACATTACTCCTAATCAATACTGAATTTCCCAAAAGAATGAATACACACAATGAAATAAATGATGTATGCCAAAGAACACACAATAAAAGAAGAATATAGATGACCGAGGAACATTGCTCCAGAGTACAAAAGCAGAGTTGCACGACAACTCATAAAAAAACAGGAGAATATCTCCAAATTCCCAAAAGACAATACTATCAAATACATATAGTCAACTATGTCCACTAAGAGGGTGTAGTGATTTCTATATATATTAATTTTTCCAACTTTCTCATGCAGGGCCCAATCTTGGCCAACCTACTATTTAATTTTATAAATGTCCCTTATGTGGGGCTAAATGGAACATACCAATTCTCTCTCAGACCTTAAGATGTCCTTGAAGCATATGATGTGATCCATTGGTAAGATATTTATGTATTGGCATTGAATGTTAAGGTCCTAACCCGCACATAGGTAGATCAATGTATTCGGATGTAATAAAGGTCAATATTAATAAGGCCTTTCAATAAAATAGAATAAGGCGGATGTAAGAAGACCTAATAGAAGCTTCCGCTTCTAGAAGGATCTTCCTCTAGATGCTTCTCTTAATAGACATATTTAGTATAAATAAGGGTCGAGGGTACGAAAACCCTAGCTTGGAGATTATTGTAATAGAGCGATGCTCGTTTGGAGGTTGCTCCCTCGAAGAGGCCTGTGAACATTGCTTTCTGAATCAAAGTGTTATTTCTATTGCTGTTCTTATATCATTTCTGTGTTATTGTGAAGATTATGCTGGATATTTTATTGTTATTCTGCCATTTCTAGCATTTTATTTCTGTTCTGCATATTTTATATATCTGGTATCTTGCATTGAACCGTCACCTTTCTTGATCATCATCCATTCAAAAGAGATCTTTATTGTTCCATTGATAGTTTATCATCATATGGTTACCTTTCCTTCAATTTTAGGTATATCCATAAACTTGTTTTTTGTTATAGTTGTTGTTTGTTGAAAGTATCCTATAATATAACTATCATCATATGGTTACCTTTCCTTTGATTTTAGGTATATCCATAAACTTGTTTTTTATTATAGTTGTTGGTTGTCGAGACTCGAAAGTATCCTATAATATAAGTATTCTTTTGACAATTTACTCATAATGAGCTCAACATGTCATTAACAATTTACTCATAATGAGCTCAACATGTCATTAACAGGAATAGAAGCTGGGTGGGGAGGATAACACTCCATCCCACAACCAGATGAGCTAGACCCAATTGACACTGTCCAGAATTTGTTTATGCATTGGTAAACTGCATTTTATTTTGCGTATGAAATCTGGCTTGTATGGAAGCCAAGTGGTTTTTGTGCCTTCATTCTTATGAAATACCTCTTTTTGTATTTCAGATTTATAATTCTTGAATTCTGTTTAGTAATCAAAATTTGGTATGAATGCCTTTATGATTCTTCTTAGAATTAAGTAAGTGTATTTCAACATTTTGTTTTACTCAGTTTATATGTTTATAAAATCTGCATTTGCATTTGAATTCTGCCTTAGTATGCATTAGCAATTAATGGTTTAACATCAGAAGCTAGTTCTGGTAAATGCTAGCAAATATGATTGGGAAATTGAGGATAGAAGTCAATTGGAGTGCCCCAATGGCCAAGGATGGTGTCCAGGCCCGTGAGACACTTTATCCATCTGCATCTCCCATGCTTACTGGAGACTTTGTCCTTACCTCTTTTGAAGAGAGATTCCCTCTTTAACTGAAATTTAATAAGAGAAGTCACACAGAGGTCTTCAAGGGCAGGGACTGGTTGTATCATTTTGCCCTTGATATCTCTGAGTTCCTACAAGAAAATGCCCTCTGGCTCTCAGCAATCTTGTTGAATAAAGTGAGATGAAAAATTGTCAATTTGGAGCAACTAATAACCCTCACATAACAAAGGCCATTAAAGAGATGCTGTATGAGTGCGACCAGAGATAATTTCTTCACAGCAGCCTATGATAGTCTAGGAACTTGGGGACAAGAACACTATTGGAGTAAAGACGAGACAACCACCCAACAGTCTATGAGATCTTATCCCGCCATAATCTTCTCATGGTACCACATCTGTGGAAAATGGAGTAGATGGAATTTGGTTCTGTACATGCTTGAAATGAATTATATAAAGAAAATCCCCAACTTGTAAACTTTTAAGGAAATGAGTCATTTATATAAAATGAGAAAAGTTGGTTTTGGAGAAAAGTCCTGGCACAAAATTGAGATGATGTTCATTAATTACCCAACCAATTATGTTCCCTTTTCTTTAGGCAACAAGTACAACTTGATAATCTTTTTTCAAACCAAACTGTCATATTCATAGACATTATGGTAATGGTCCAGGAAAGCAAAACTTCAGATACCATTTTATGAGATTCCAATGTTCATCCCTTTGTTAGCTGGAAGCAGTACACCAAATAATTATCATATTCATACATGTCCTGAATTTACAATTAGTGCTCAGAAATTTCCAGCAAGATCTTGACACCTACCTGGACTCATCACAAGGAATCCATCTCCAGTATCGATGATCATCTATTCCTGTGATGGCCATTGCTCTTGCTGGAATTGACAGACAGACTCCTCCAGTAGCCTTGTCCACCCAAACTTCCTGCAAATAGATAACTTCAGAACTAAAGTCAAGCCAATAAAAGAGAACCACTCCATTTGTTCCGTGTATTTTAACTTTGTTGCTTGTATTGTGAATGGAAGAGATAAAAACTCCACGTGTATTCTATTCTTTACAGAACCATGAATACTCATGGAAGCCTCCAAGAAAAATTTCAAACAAAGTCAAACACCATATGATCGTAAATAGTCCAACTTACATCTGAATCCAAGAAAAACAACCATTTCATCATTTCAGAGTCAAATAACATACAATCACTCTTGCAGTAAAAAGATCCACTATTATCCAAGAAGTTTTAGGTGATAGACTCTCCAACGTAGAAAAGCTCTGCTTGACAATGTATAAATTATCTGCAACAGGCACAACAGACCAACGATCCTAAGAGGACATCAAACAATCCAATTCAGCTACAGTCAATTTTAATCCTTAGGATTTCATGCCATGTTTTCTATGTTGCACATGCGACAGTTTAGCTTACTTAGCTGTTAGCTTTTCCTTCCTTTAAGGAGAGATTAGTGACATGCCATTGCATGGCTTTCTTTCCCAAATCTCCCTCTAGCAGGTCATTGTATTTGTATTGCTTGACTGATCATTGATCAAGGGTCAAGCTAGTGGGTTAATGTGCATAACATACCATTACAGCAATCTGGTTTCACTTTTTTATTGGCGTTCTCTTCTTTCAGACTCTTGGTATTGGGTGGTTCCATAGCCAAGCTACAGATCTTGGTTCAGCAACCAAATTTAACAAGTATTTAATGAAGTACAACCTAAAACAACTCTCCTCAGCAACTATCAACAACCCACAAACTCAATAAACGAGGACAGCGAATAATAGAGATCTTAGATTTTAGGACCTCAATAGAAAATCACACTACACACCACTACACCATGATCAGAGGAGATAATTTCAACAATTCAAAAACAAAATCTACACCCTCACAAGTATTTCAAAGATTTGATTTTTTTAGGTCAAGACAAATTTATTATTAATTATTATATATATGTTGGTTAACAATTAATAATAAATTTCTCTTAACCTTAAAAAGATCAAATCTTTGAGTTACATGTGAGGGCGTAGATTTTATTTTTTAATTGTTTAAATTATCTCCTTTGATCATGGTGTAGTAATTAGGATTTAATAAAAATAAAAACTTTCTAGCAATATAAGAAACCGGAATAGGATTCTTGAGATTTTTCAAAGAAAATATATATTTCTCATACACAAATCATAAAAAAACTAATATAAACAAATAAATAAAACCAAGGAGAAGATGTTTTGGATTTAAAATATATATACATCCAAAGTCTTTTAGAAAATTTAAGAAACCCAGATAGGGATTCTTGAGATTTTTCCAAAAACCCAATATCATAAAGCCGTAAATTAAAATTTAAATAATATAACCAAATAAAAATGAGCAAAATTTCTACACCATAAGTAGTTCTAAGTATAGAGAGAACCTTTTAAAGAACCAAAAAAGGATTCTTAGGGTCATTGGAAAACCAGAAAATGCTTTCTTCTAAGGGAAGCCCCCAAAAAAAACCAATATACAGAAATTAATAAGACTGTACCATGGTACAATTGTCGAGTGAAATGGGTCTGCACAGAAGAGCATATATCTCCTTTTTAGACAGAGAATGGGGCTTTGAAATGGGCAATTTGGAGAGAAGCTCCTGATAACACACAGGCAGTTTCTGTTCCCATACATAATCACAGGAAGCCGCACCCTTGAAGGCCCTGTTGAGGCGAGCAAGCTTGCATATATCGGTCGGACTCAGATGCTTAAAAATTCCCGCAATGCAATTCTCCGGTATATCAGCCAGCCCTGGATATGGCCTCTCTTCATTACCCTCGTGGACCCGTGAGAGGTTCGCACCCATTAATCCCACGAACACAACCACAGACTTGTTAGACACGCTTCCTTGTTCTTCCTGTTTTGTTCTGTTCTTCCTGTTTTTTTCTGTTCTCTTCACATTATTACCTCGGAATTGGCTCGGTAAAGTAGAGGCGACGAGTCTCTGAGAAAACCCACGTCAAAACTAGCGATGATTGTGGGTTGTCTTATTAAAGCTGTGCTAGTACCAACCAAACAGTCAACTCTGGGGATTTGATTTGGCCGCATAAGGAAAGGAAACAACCTCGGATAAGTACATAAATATATCTGGGGTTGAAAACATAAGTACATAAATACATCTCTGGTTGAATGAAAACACTGTGAGAACGGAAAAAGGGAATAATATTGAAGTACATTGCTGTATTCTCCACTGGAGGGCCAATCTGACGTGGACATATACTTGGGTTTCTTTGTTTTTTAATGTTTTATGGGAACAGAGTAATGCGGGCCAGCGATTTGGCTCTTTTTCCATTCGACAAATTGAAATTCGGTGGTTGAAATTCATTTTCGAGTGGATTCAACAGGTGAGGTCAGTTCAGTTACTTCAGAACTGGGTGGGGTGAACGCAAGCACAACCTCCCAACCATCTCGTCAAATCCTTTCACCTTATTTTATTCAGATTATGTAAATTATTCACTACCATGTAAGTAATCATTACGTTTCCCAGCAGTTTCGGCCTGAGATGCTATTGTAATTGTCTTGTTATAGTACAAATTATATATATATAATTGGGAAATTTTTCTATTGGAAAAAAATCATTATGTTTACTGTTTTTTTAAAATGGTCCCCATTACCATAAGGGATAAAAATGTGAATTTCTTAATGAGAGGCACACTTTAACAAGGACGATTGTGACAATAAATATTTTTTT
>JASDQU010013043.1:361685-375113 GCA_032191745.1 Picea mariana | reverse complement strand
CGTTGGATGATCTGATCATAGGGTCCATAGAACTTTGATGCTAATTTATAATGTGTTTTGTCTTTGAGTGATGTTTGTTTATAGGGTTGAAGGTGAAGAAACACCTAATATCCTACTAGAAAAGAATTTTTGTAGTGATGTTGACCTTCTTGTTACTTCATTATATTTTAATCCATAACCAAATTGTCCTTTAGTGTGTGAAGAATGGATTCTCTAGTGTGAAGTGTGTTATCCATTGCTTGAACCTTGGAGGTGTTAGGTAAATAGGAAGTGACTGACAATGGATTTTTTCCATCAATGACTTCATATGGGGTCATTTGGGTAGATCCATGATAAGAGGTATTGTACCACCATCCTTTGAAGGGGAAGTTGTTATGCCCATTGGTGTCATTTTTTAGAGGCAAACCATCACAAATAGGTTTCTAATCACTTGTTGATCACTTCAGTTTGGCCATGTATTTGGGTATGATACATAATGGTCATGTTTAGCTAGGTACCTTGAAGTTTAAACAACTCATACCAATT
Organism: Picea mariana; assembly: GCA_032191745.1. NCBI lineage: Eukaryota > Viridiplantae > Streptophyta > Pinopsida > Pinales > Pinaceae > Picea > Picea mariana. Next base: position 374,588 of record JASDQU010013043.1, on the reverse strand, counting down.
TTTTTTTATGAAGGTAGGGTCCCCTAAAGATATTTTGGTATACCAAGGGTACATGGAAGACACTTTCATATACAAGTGTTGCTTGATGCGGTACTACTCGAAGAGGTACCAGCAAAGGTTACATGAGTGTCCAACAAGGTGACATGATTTGTATTTTTGTACGTAATCTTCCCCAACCATAGTCTTACCCATTAAATGACATATCTCTATATTATTTAAAGAAGTCAAAACATGTCTCTAGCCTGAAAAAGGATCTGCTAAAATCTGGAGGCATTCTTTCTCAGGAAAGAGCTTTGATATCACTTGCAGTTTTCCTTAACCCTAAATATTGAAGCACAACTAGGTATACATAGAATAAAATTGTAGAAAATCAAATACAAGAGACAATAAGATGGAAAATGAAAATATTCCCTTGTATTATGATGTTAGTGACCTTTAACTAAGCAAATCTCAAAATACAACAACACAAGACAAGCATTCCATAGCCTCCTATCTCCTTAAATAGATTCTTAATAGAAAAACCCTAACTACTTGTGGTCCCATCAATAATGGGCACACAATAGCTATGTGGCCTTATAAAGTGGACCCTTTGACATTAAATAACTATCCACTACTATCTAATAGACCTTATTCAAAGAGGATAGTTGCATACAACAATTGACTAACTCATAGGTAGCTTAAACTAGAGAAGTTAAAGTAAGACTCTAACATAAATTAATATAACATTATGTTTTTTCTATCATTATTTATGTTTGAATGTTAGAATAATATTAAATCCATTATTTCATACTTGTATTTCTTTCATTCATGACATAAGGTTTAATGTGATGCTTCCATATGATCCTCTTGACTTTCTCTTAATTTTATTTCATTTTAATCTATATCTAATCACACAAACAACTAAATTACACAACCAACTAAATTAGGGATATTTTCACACTTATTCAACAAATTACCCACAATAATAACCTAATTTTAAGCATGTCTTATTAATATGCCTCACGTGTATCCACAACAAAGTTGCAATCTATTAAAAAAAAAATTTGCATTAACCAATTGTCCATTTTTCATGAACCAATATGATATTAAAAGTTATATTTATTTTATTAATAACTTCCTTTCACCGAGTCCTTTGGAACATCCACGACCTATTAAAATACATTTTCTATTAGTAGGCTCCCTTTGGAACATCCACGACCTATTAAAATACATTTTCTATTAGTAGGCTCCCTCTCGAACATCCGTGAACTTCCTACACTACCTTTGATACTTTAGATAATTGATTATCTTGCAATGGACTTCATTGGTACATCATCACTACCTAATCGCAACATCTTTGAGAAACATATTAGTAGATGATAATATTAGTACATGATAATTGGAAACTGGATACTTCTGCCCCTATGAAAATAATTAGGAGGGTTATTGCCAAAACAAATCCACAAAAGAGAGACTTTGACTACATGCATTGTATTTTAGGTAAGAATTGAATGAATTTATAGAATAGCAATGAATATAGATACCACAATCACTTTAAGTTATTGAGGTATTGGAAGAACAACACAAGCACTAACCTTCTTTGTTTAACATCAACATGCTTTTGATAAGGGTATCATTGGCATTAAAGTGTATGGAGGTAGTGAGCTAGTTTGTTTATAGGCAAGTCATCTAATCCCTCCTCGAGAGTCATTGTACTCAATCCTCTCTAGTTCATCTTGCTTATGCAATATATTTCTAGAGCTTATTTTCTGCCATTGTAAGGAACTACATTAGGTAAACGCTGGAAAAATTCACTTCAGCCATTATATTATTGGCACTAAAGTATATGGAGGTAATGAGCTAGTTTGTTTATAGGTAAGTCATCTACTCCTTTCTCAAGGAGTCATTGTACTCAATCCTCTCTAGTTCATCTTACCTATGCAATACATTTCTATAGCTTATTTTCTCCCATTGTAAGGAACTACATTAGGTAAATGTTGGAAAAATTCACTTCAGTCATTTGTGCTCAATCCTCTCTAGTTCATGTTGCATATGAAATACATTTCTAGAGCTTGTTTTCCCCTATTGTAATAGTTGTTGGAAAAACTCAACTTTGAATAGCATGAATAGTTAGGTCATTTGCAAAATTTTAGCATTATGGTTTTAATTTTTTATATTAGTGAGCACCATAAACTTGTATTTTTCATAAGAGAGAAGGAAGGAAAGACAATTGATAATGTATAAATAAGCATACATAAACATAAGTAACTAGTAAATGTATATGCATTGCACAAGTTGTCTATAAAATTATTTGGTTAGTTGGTAAAATACATTTAACAATAGAGAAAATTTTAAGGATCCTTAATTATGTTAAAGTGAAGAAACCTTTGCAAATCTTGCTAATTCTTAAAATTCCAAGTGTGCAACATTTTTGTAAAAATATTCAAATTTCCAAGGATTTTATATAGTTTCTAGAAAAAATCATTATTCTTAGAGTAGAATATTTTAATCCTATAAAATTTGGGCAAATCATTTAAAAAAAAAAAAAAGTAAATTAGCCAATCTATTTTTTTATAAAAACTTGGAAAATTAGCCAATGGATGAAATTTAGCCCCTAGAATTTTCCTTATTCAAAGATAATGCAATATAGGTGTCTTCCTCCAAATGAAAGAATGTGTTTTATAACTAAAATGACCATAAAAATATAACCAAACTGAAATTGAATTAGAATAAAAAAACTATCATGAAAACAATTATCAAACAAATCAGAAATGAGTAGCTAAGAATGAATTAATAATGTAACAACAACATTCAAATTTCAAACCTAGATATGATATGCATAAAAGTGTGGGTCTCATAAATATCACACATGAAAAATGATGCACTTGGTGTGCATGATGTGATTTACAGATTCTAGACATCCACATTTCTATACCTTCACACATGAAAAATGATGCACTTGGTATACATGATGTGATTTACAGTTTATAGACATCCACATTTCTATACCTTCATTCATTCTAGTAGACCATGAATTTAGGCTACATCCACATTTCTATACCTTCATTCATTCTAGTAGACCATGAATTTGGGCTACATCCCAATGAACTCATATTTAATACAATGAATTTCTTGGACCATCACAAATTCACACAACAAACAAAACAAAAGATTGAGGATTAATAACCTAAAGGATCCAAATGCATAAGAGTGTAAATGAAAAAACCTACAAAGACTTATTGGATTCCCTTGCTTACCTTTAGACCCTCTTGCTCAAATATTATCAAGGATATTTCATACAACTACTATCATCATTTTTTATAAAAACATGTTTACATGTATAAAGTAGCTAGTATTCAACCTCCACTGGTCCATGTGGTCCATGTGGTCCATGTGGATTACCAAGTACATGAAATTAAATATTTGTGTCATAAAGCACACAAAATAAATTAATCAGAAAAAACATTTTTTTTGCTTCACTTACCATGTACTTCAAAGTCCAATAGAGGAATTTCTAGTAAAAGTTCACTTGCTAATCCATATCCCTTAAATAATGACTTCATGTAGAAAGCATATTTTCTATTATTTGATGACAACACAAAATAAAACATGTAATTCTACAGGTTGGGCGTTACACCAGCAAGATGTTTATTGAAATTTATTATTCAATATTCATATCACAAATCATGCACTTTCAATTGGAAACAATCACAACATAATAATGCATATCTTACCATTTAAAATTTGAATGTTAAAAGCAAAGCATTATCCAAGTGATCATCAAACTATCTTGAATGCATGTACAAGTGATCATCAAACTATCTTGACTGCATGTACAACAGCTCTTTATTATGTTTATTTTGGAAACAATCACAACATAATAATGTATATCTTCCCATTTGGAATTTGAATGCTCAAAGCAAGGCATTATCCAAGTGATCATCACACAACGTTGAATGAATGTACAAGAGCTTTTTATTATGTTTATTTGTCAAGGAGGATTTTTATTGCACTTTATGGGCTGTGTATGATCAAAACTTAAAGGATATTCAGAATCAAATTCAAATTATTCTCTCTCTATTATTCTTTTGTTTCGAGTTTTATATTTTGACCTAATAGATACACAAGAGTGACATATAATTGTTTCTAGTCATATTCTTTTCGACTGGATTTTATCATTCTTCCTTGGCTTTAAGTTCTATAAATTCCATAGGAAGAAACTAGCCACTATATGGCATATTCTTTGTTTTCATTACACTTCAAATAATTCTCAAGAACTTTTACCTCGTAAACCAATCACTAATGGATTTTTAAATAAATCCATGTTGTAGTAATGATATATGTATTATGAAGATCTACAAATAAGCACCTTATATATATATATATATATATATATATATATATATATATATATATATTAAGTGTGTATCAAGTTTATTTTTCTGTATATTTATTAATTGTGTTTAGTTTTGATAATTGAGAGAAATGATTGTTATTTTTTCTATTCAAATTTAATAATAACTTTAAACTTTTTTATTGACTAAAAATTCTAATATATATGGTCATGCAATTCTATTTATTAAAATGCCTCTTTAGTAATCTATGGATAGTATGAAACACGTGAAAGAAATCATGTCCATGTATTAATCCTTGGATAATCTAATCAAAGCGACTGAAATCATAAAATATAAGTAAAAGAGTTTGTTATTTTTTATTTTATGTTATGGAATTTAATGGAAATGAATGAACTATGTAAATATATTGAATTCAATGAAAATGAATGAAAGATTTAAATATAATTTAAAACATTCATTTGTTTTTATATTTGTATTTCATTTAGATGAGTATATTAATAAATTACAAGGAAAACCAACAAAAAATTATATTTTTTATTATAAAATTTTAAATTTTATAGTTTTAAAATAAAAAAATTTCAAACTAACTTATAAAACTTGGAACAAAGCATTGTGGAGAAAAATCAAATCAAAATTCCAGATAAATAAAATAAGGAATATTTGTGAAGTGTTGAATAAAAAATAGTGTTGGATGGGGAAGATGGCCTTCATCAGCCACACATTTACCGAGTAAAAGAGCCTAATTAGACCTTTCTCTATTGAAATTAGAGCCTTCTAATTATATTGTAGCTACTATATGAAAGGTAATATGTTATTTTAATGCTCTCCAATCTATCTAAACTAATCTAAGTAATGAATGCAAATTACGAAATATATATGAAGATGGGATAAATGTGGAGAATGAAATATGAAAAATGTAGCTAACTAAATCATAATTAAATTAGAAAATAACAATATCCAATAATGCAATAGACAATAGTGAGAATAGTCCCTTTTGTTATTAGATATGAACCTGAATCAGACCCTTCCAACTCCCTTTTGAAGTGAAACAATTCGACTGATAAACAAAATCCCTATCAGAAAACTAGTTGATAACCAAGATAAAATTAAGTATGATTAGAAATATAACAATAGAGAGTATATTTCATCAACTAATGCACATGCATACTGAGAAATATTGAGCAACTGAGAATATTCTCCAGCCACCAAGAAGCTCATTTTTAGCAAGCATAAATTAGTGAGAATAAACACCATAACATGATAAGAGTCCCATAGGTTAGAATGCTCACACTAAAAGAACCAACATAACTGAGCAATGAGAGAAGAGTCCTATACCAAACACAACTATGCAAGATTATGAAAAACACTAATTAACGATAGTTTCTTTATTAACATAGAAATATAGCTTACAATCCCAAAAGAGAACATTTTTGCTTGAATGCAATGGCTATATTTATAGTTTCGCTTTGTGGCTCTTATCCTTCCACCTTCTCGATCCTTCAACTACACTATGTGATTCTTGAGATACCCTAGATAACTCTTGATCTAGTTCTTGTCTTATTACAAATTTCTTATCATCCTCATTTTGACTATTCAACTAGGTGTGAGAATATTTATTTCATGAAGTTAGGAAACTGCAATTTTACCAACACAAGTGAGGCTTCATCAAACACTTTTGACCAAATTCCATGCACCTCTATAGTTTGAATTTCCACCCTTTTCATTTTCGTTTTCCTACATGTTTCTATCACTTTCTTCTCAAGTTTTCTTTGGTTTGTAGTGGCTATAACTGGTGTTGTATTTGTATTCATTGCTTGACTAGGCAATGTATTATCATCCTCCCTTTAAAAATATTCTTTGAGCATAAGGGATCGACAATAATGGCTCTTTTTCTTACTACCTTGGCAAGTATATATTGCATCCATATATGTTTTGTTTAGTTTAGTAATGCCTTTTTTTAATCTTGGCAAGTATCTATTGCATCCATCCATGTTTTATTTAGAAGGGAATAATGAAATAAGAGCTCAATGAGGTTCATTTTCCTTTTATAGATGCACAATTTAATCTTTGAACTTTTCTATGACTGAATATAGGAGAAATAACTCTTACCCCTAATATAAAAATTCCCATAATTTAATGTTATTTTTAATAAATTATGTTGTTCTGTTAATATCCCACATCACCAGAAAATATGAGGCATGTAATCGGTGAATATAGGTCTAATCAACGGTGAGGAGTGTGATTTTGAATGCATACTTGACATGTATGAAAATCATGATGGTTCTGGGGTTTTCCACTTGCATATTAATAATCCCATTATTTAATTAAATATCCCATAATTGGCAACCAAGTATATTTTTATGACTAATCAATTGATTGGTAATTGGATGCGAGGAATATGTTTCTATGATTAGTTTTTACCAACTAACATTGGTTTTCCTATGTTAGATTTGGTTAACAGTCTTTCTTATGACATTCAATAGTTTCTTGATGAAATAAAAAATTCAGTTGAGGGATGTTATGAGCAACAAGAATAGACAACATTAAGCAAGGTAAGGAAGTCTAACCTTAAATACTACTAATGTTATGCACTAAAACACCCAAATAGCATAAAAATAGAAAGAGAAGTAACTTTGTGCCTTGAGAATGAGAGAGGAGAATGAATGAGAGGCCTCTTCTGTTAGGTATGTGTTATATTCTTTGCACGACTAGAAGTAGTGTCTACGTTGTATCGGACGTGCAGGGGGGTAAGAGGGGGGCGGAGATCCCCCTTTCCTAGGGTATCACAGGGGGGCGGAGCCACCTTGTCTGGGGGGTTTGCAAGGGGGCGAGAGCCCCCCTGCATGGGGGTTCGAGGGCAATGCCTTGAAATTTATTTTTTTTACCGATTTTTGTGTCTGTTTTTGGGTAGTTTTTCGGCACATGGTTTTTTCGCCAATGGTTTTCTATTTTTGGTTAAGGAATTATGGTTGTTGATTAATCAAGGTCATTGGATTAGGATTTTGTATGCCATTGGCTCCTATATGTATATTGTATTGTAAACAATGTATGTGTGAATGAATATAGAATATGTTGGTTTTCCTAGTTTGGGTTTCCAGGGGAAAAACATCTGTGTAATGTGTGTATTTACCATTGTATCTTTTCTATTATTTTATTGAAAATTTGTTTGCAGTTAAATATTGTACAAGGTTCAAATCTACATCCTCTAGGGGGCAACCTCCTTTTACAATGTAACACATGTACAAGATAAGATGCTCACTAAAACTAAGTCTCCTTGGTATATATAGGAGACAAATGGTACAATTACAATTAAAGGGTTTATCATACCAATAAGGACAACACTAATATAACAATAGAAATGTAATAAATCAGTGTCTACGACTTAACATGCCCCTCCTCTTCAAACAAGTGTTTCCATCAACACTTTATTAGTTGTGATTATTTTTGTGTGACGAAATCATCTTCCCATGTCATCTCTTCTACAAGTAGGTTCTTCCACTTGATGAGGTACTTAGTAGTTCCTTAATTTTTCTGTTGTTTGATCCTTGTTTCAAGGATTATTTCTAGTTCTAGTATGATTTTCCCTTATCTATTAATCTATAGAAAAATAGTTTGAAATGGGATCTTGTCATGGATGATATTCCTTAATAAGGAAACATGGAAGATTGGATGTACACATGAAGATGGAGGCAACTCCATTTTGTAAGACATATTTCCAATCCTCTGCAATACCTTATAGGGACTATAGTACTTGGGTGCTAATTTTTTTTTTCTTTTTTTCTTCTTTAGGGACATATGTTGTATGGTTGTATCCTCACAAATACCCAATCCTCCACTTCAAATATGTTTTCACTATGATGTTGTTATGCTCGTTGTTTCATCCTATTTTGTGCTATAGCCAAGATTTCTTTCAATAGTTGGAGAACTTCTTGTTGGTGCTCTATGTGTTCCTCCACTACTTGAAACTTTTACTTCCCTCTCAAGTGTGAAGTGATGGATGAAGGATGATAGCCATAAATTTCCATAAATGGGGACATTTTTTATGAAGTATGGAGTGACATGTTATACCACCATTTTTCCAAGGGAAACCACTTGACCCATTGTTTTTGTTTATCATATGCAAAGAAAGAACGATACCCTTCTAGACGTTTATTCACAATCTCATTTTTCCCATTAGATTGAGGATGGTAAAGGAGTTGTGAGCCAATTGATTATCCAATCAAAAAAATAATCCAGTCCAAAATTTACTGGTGAAATTTGGATCTCTATCACTTACAATAATCTTAGGGATTCCATGTAGCTTTTGAATTGTTTTCTTGAATGACATAGCTATTGTACTTTCTTGAAAAGGATGAGAAAGAGAACAGTAAGTCTTTAGGACACTTTATTTTAATTTTACTCTCCCACATGGAAAATATCCCACCCTACCCAAACATTTTACTTTAAGTAGATAAATGAATGTATGTTGTATCCATTTGACATCAACCGCATTCAACTTTTTTCTTTGTGAAAGTAGGGCATATTTATTTTTAAAAGAACTAGTTAGTTGTCTTTTCACTTAACAAAATCACACACACACACACACACACACACACACACACACACACACTTGCTAGTCTAGAACCATAGGGGACCCACTACCTCCCCAACATTCCAGACGCTTGCTTGGCCTCCCACTAGTGTTGGGAAATATCCTTGGTTTTACCACTTCATTGGTTCAACATCCCCACTCATATTTGAGTGTAGTGGTGCTTAGTTCATCCTTACATGGGCCCACCTTTCTAGGTGTAATTTCCCAAAACAACCCTTCCAATAGCCCTTCATCCTCAAGAACTGGCTCTTGACCATCAACCATAATGTTAGGACCACAAAACCTACCGTATATGTCCTCGTTAAATCTTATTGGTTTGATTAATGTCACCAATGACCCAATCTCATACAATGCAACTTGATCGCCCATGCTGACCAAGCCTCCCCTCATACATTCCTAAGTTTGATGGGAAACCAAGAAAATACCTGGCCAACCATGTCATGAAATTTCACCTATGGTTCTCATCCAAAAAAATCACGAATGATTCCATATGCCTATGGCTAGTTCAAAGAACCTTAATTGGTCCCTCAATGAAATGGTACATGAACAAAAAAGAAGGGTCCCATGTGACCTTCACATCATTAGCCAAGGATTTCTTATCCTTTTTTCAGTCACCCATGACACTAGTTTAGAAATATTTTCAGATTTTTGTTAAACTACGTCTACCCATTTATTGGATCACATCCAAGAATTGCATCGGAGAATGATCCTATGTAAAATTGAAGTCTCCCGGGAACTACTCCTAGATTGGTTCCTCAAGTATCTTTTTCCCTTTATCGCAAAACATGTGACCACCTCCATGCCACTAACTGAAGAATATGCCATAAACAAATCCCAATGATTTGATTTATTCCCAATTTGGTTACCTTTATATAGTTCTCCTTGATTCTCCTTAGCCCCTACCATTTGTTCAGGGAAAATCCAAAGCATCACATTTGACTGATGGACTAATTTGGTCAATGGTCCACCTCCACCCATATGTTATCCCTACACCTTTGTACACCACCAATTAATACACAAAACCCTATCGAGGAACACCATGCTACTGTCCTACCATGGGCTCACCCTATGTACCCAATTTTCCCATTCCCTTTCCCTTCTCCTTCAATAGATGTGGGGCACAATCCTACAAATTCCATGAATCCTTTACCCCATCCAGGTATGTAGATTAATGTGCATATGCATGGAACTTCATGCAACCTAGGTTGTAGAACATGAACCTCAACATCATACAATGCATATAGGACTCCCCAGCATAGTAACCCATATTATCCATTCCTTGCTCCTCCACCACAGGCACAACAATAGGTTGGTGTCAATTTTGTCCAACCTTCACTAGTACAAAAATTTCAATCATTTGAAAAACTAAATGTAACATACCCAGACATGGACCTGTTGGGCTATGCCACACAGAAACTCTTATGGAACTTAATAAATTCTAATACACTCGGCCACCCAGGATGGGACATGTCACTTCATAAAAACAATAATTTCATATGTATATATATATATATATATATATATATATATAAACTTAAGAAGAAAAATACATTATGCGATTACACAGATTGATACGGAAAGAACAGTAAACATATATATGTGGCATACACAGGAAATACCCATAAATATAAACACATGTATAAATACACAGCATGTAAATGAACACACAATTGACACTTATCTTTTATAGAATACCACCAACTAGGTGCATACCTTCCACGATCCTCCCAACCTTAGACCATGCTTCTTAGAACTCTTAGCAGAGGGTCACCCCCGAGCTGGGACTAAAATCCACCCAGGTAAAGGGATTCCTAGATAGGCTGAGACAATATAGACAATAGAAAGGATTTTGTTCCAGGAGCCAACTCAAAATACCAACCTACAATCTCTCTTTCCCCACATGCTTGTCCCACCCCAGGAAGTGTGCCCCTTCTCTGCTCAACAGTCCTTCGACTTCCCCACTTCCCTTCCAGGACTTCAACAATAAGCCATAAATGAAGTCTCAGAGAACTGTAGTGAGTTGGGATCCCTTAGGAAATAACTTCCCCAACAATTCTCTCATCGGGAGAGATTTTCTCACAGGCCTGACAACCCACCTCTTCAATCCATGGGCCTGAAAACCCGCCTCTTCAATCCCATGGGTATGAAAACCTGTTTCTTCAGTTCAATGCTTAAGTCAACTAGTTACAGGTAATGATGAAGAAAACAACAACATTCAACTAAGGCACATGTGATGGTAGCAACAAAATTTAGGGCATGGAATAGATGTTGCTCATAACATAAAGGTACAACACTGGCTCAGGTAGGTACATGTGTGTTGTGCATCCCCTGAGGGATATAGTTTACCGTTGATAAAAGGAAAGGTACGGGTAGGTCGAGAGTGCGTGCCGACTCGAGAGGTAAGGTTGATGGCATGAATGGAAAAAAATGGCTCCATGCGTGAAATGGATGAGGGCATGGGAAATGGACTAATTTCCCCCACCTTTATTTCCATGCGCCCTTGATGACACATGTCTCTCAAGGAGCTCGATTATCTCCACTTGTAAATCCTTCCCTTTTCCATAATAACTTAGGATAAAATAATTATCCTCAACATAGTCTTTAGGAATAATATTATAATATTCCTTTGCCAATAAGCCCTCTAGCTTAGCCCCCATTTCCTAGGCTCTTTGCCTCTCCCTTTCCCTTCCTAGTGGAATTTAGTTCCCCATACTCTTTTATCGTGGTTGGTATACACGCATTGATGTATTATATTAATGATATGAGTGTTTACATATACAAAAATAGGCTCATTGGCCTTTAGCATCTAGGCTCTCCGACCTAATCATCTCATAAGCGTTATGGCTTATAATCACCTGGATCAACAACCTATAAAACATATTTACAATTTCAACTAGGGATCGGTCTTGGGGTATTACACTGAATATGGTCAATCCTACCACCCAATAGAACAAATCAAAGAATAAGGGAAAAAATAAACCCAATGCCAAGAAGGGATGAGGGGGTAACTCCCAACAACAAAATCCTCAAGCAGGGGGAAACACTAATGCTAGTAATCAAAACCATAACACTAGAAACAATAATGGACTACAATGTTAGGGGAGTAATAACAAACTCAAAACCAATTTCCCTTGTGCATTATGTGGTGAGTATGGACATTATACTCACCACTTCCCCATGTTGGCTTGACTGGGTGGTTTTAGACCCAAGGTTCGATATGATTTACCAACAAAACCCCATAGACATTGGCATATTCAATCTTCAAGGACTGAAGGAGGTATCACCCGAGACACCATGGAATCACAAATACCATTGGTCTTTTGCAAGGTGTGAAGGAATACAACATACAGGAAAACTTTGTTAACTAGCCATTCTGTCATTCGTAACTACCACACTTACTGTGTAGAATAATGTAAAACATGCATACATTCATATCTTAACTCATTAGATGCAGAGATAAATGTGCTTCATAATTTATTCATTCAACTCAAAGGAATTCAAATACATTTCCATAAATAGAGGCCAAATCCTTCTCAAGATGCATTAACAGTCAAAATAGAGATGAGCCATGTGCTCGTATTTACTTTTTCTCTCACATTCACATACAATATCTTTAAACATAGTCATAACTGGTACCAAACATAACTGGTTCTCTAACTCTTCTACAACTTACACATTATTCTACTACTCGATCTCTCTAGTGAAAAAAAACCCAAACCTTAGATATTCACGTGCATCCCCCACTATCTTGCATGGAGTGTGGAAATCATAACAAACTTGCCATCTCATCCAAAATCTCAACCATGAGTAGTCGAGTTGTTACAAAAATAGTTACAATGATTCCTGAAGATCTTAGCGTATATGATCTACATGTATTCTCTTTGAGTCTTTGCATGCAGTACAAAATGGGTTGACACATGTAGTAAATCCTTGGTTGGCACAAACATTGAAACTTGGTGTCAGGAAGTGCATATTATT
>JASDQU010013043.1:347341-359136 GCA_032191745.1 Picea mariana | reverse complement strand
GAGACATCCTAGCAATTCTAACTTCCTTTACATTTCACTATTTCCCCCACAATGTTAAATCCGTTAATGGTTGTCTCCATTGCAGTGTTTGACAACCCTTCAACTTGAAACATGACTAGATATACAGAGAATATAATTGTAGAAAACTAGATAAAAAACAATAAGATGAAATATGCAGAGATACCCTTGTATTATGATAATCTAAAGAAGGAAATTAATGTTCACTTGCTTTTTAAGGTGGGGTTATCTTTCACTAATAAAATATCCCAATACAACATCACAAGAAAAATATCCCATAGAATCATATCTCTTTAAATAGATTCTCAATAGAAAAACCCTAACTACTTGAGGACGCATCACTAATGGGTACCAACTACCTAGTGGGCCTTATAAAGTGGAACCTTTTACATTAAATAACTATTCACTACTATCTAATGTGCCTTATTCAAAGAGGATGTCCACATACAACAATTAACTAACTCTCCTAGGTAGCCTAAAGTAGGGAGGCTAGGGTAGAACCCTAACATGCCTTCCCCTTCATAAGAAGCATTGTCCTCAAGGTTGAAAATGTTGAAATTGTTGTAGAGTCATGGTTGGTTCCCATGTAGAATCTTTGGGATGCATATATTTCCACTGGATCAATACTTCATAGACTTTGGACTAACACAATTGATTCTCTCTAGTATCCAATACTACTTATGGTTGGAACCAAATGGAGCCTTCTTCATCAAGTTCTAGTAAGTTGGTTTGCACTATGCACTTCAATCCCACGACCTTCTTCAAACAAGACACATGAAACATTAGATGACTCTTGGAGTGGGTTGGAAGAGACAACTTGTAGTCCACTTGTGCAATRCGTTGGATGATCTGATCATAGGGTCCATAGAACTTTGATGCTAATTTATAATGTGTTTTGTCTTTGAGTGATGTTTGTTTATAGGGTTGAAGGTGAAGAAACACCTAATATCCTACTAGAAAAGAATTTTTGGAGTGATGTTGACCTTCTTGTTACTTCATTATATTTTAATCCATAACCAAATTGTCCTTTAGTGTGTGAAGAATGGATTCTCTAGTGTGGAGTGTGTTATCCATTGCTTGAACCTTGGAGGTGTTAGGTAAATAGGAAGTGACTGACAATGGATTTTTGCCATTAATGACTTCATATGGGGTCATTTGGGTAGATCCATGATAAGAGGTATTGTACCACCATCCTTTGAAGGGGAAGTTGTTATGCCCATTGGTGTCATTTTTTAGAGGCAAAGCATCACAAATAGGTTTTTAATCACTTGTTGACCACTTCAGTTTGGCCATGTATTTGGGTATGATACATAATGGTCATGTTTAGCTAGGTACCTTGAAGTTTAAACAACTCATACCAATTTTTTTTTATGAAGGTAGGGTCCCCTAAAGATATTTTGGTATACYRAGGGTACATGGAAGACACTTTCATATACAAGTGTTGCTTGATGCGGTACTACTCGAAGAGGTACCAGCAAAGGTTACATGAGTGTCCAACAAGGTGACATGATTTGTATTTTTGTACGTAATCTTCCCCAACCATAGTCTTACCCATTAAATGACACATCTCTATATTATTTAAAGAAGTTAAAACATGTCTCTAGCCTGAAAAAGGATCTGCTAAAATCTGGAGGCATTCTTTCTCAGTAAAGAGCTTTGATATCACTCGTAGTTTTCCTTAACCCTAAATATTGAAGCACAACTAGGTATACATAGAATAAAATTGTAGAAAATCAAATACAAGAGACAATAAGATGGAAAATGAAAATATTCCCTTGTATTATGATGTTAGTGACCTTTAACTAAGCAAATCTCAAAACAAAACAACACAAGACAAGCATTCCATAGCCTCCTATCTCCTTAAATAGATTCCCAATAGAAAAACCCTAACTACTTGTGGTCCCATCAATAATAGGCACACAATAGCTATGTGACCTTATAAAGTGGACCCTTTGACATTAAATAACTATCCACTACTATCTAATAGACCTTATTCAAAGAGAATAGTTGCATACAACAATTGACTAACTCATAAGTAACTTAAACTAAAAAAGTTAAAGTAAGACTCTAACATAAATTAATATAACATTATGTTTTTTCTATCATTATTTATGTTTGAATGTTAGAATAGTATTAAATCCATTATTTCATACTTATATTTCTTTCATTCATGACATAAGGTTTAATGTGATGCTTCCATATGATCCTCTTGACTTTCTCTTAATTTTATTTCATTTTAATCTATATCTAATTACACAACCAACTAAATTAGGGATATTTCCACACTTATTCAACAAATTACCCACAATAATAACCTAATTTTAAGCATGTCTTATTAATATGCCTCACGTGTATCCACAACAAAGTTGCAATCTATTAAAAAAAATATTTGCATTAACCAATTGTCCATTTTTCATGAACCAATATGATATTAAAAGTTATATTTATTTTATTAATAACTTCCTTTCACCGAGTCCTTTGGAACATCCACGACCTATTAAAATACATTTTCTATTAGTAGGCTCCCTCTGGAACATCCGTGAACTTCCTACACCACCTTTGATACTTTAGATAATTGATTATCTTGCAATGGACTTCATTGGTACATCATCACTACCTAATCGCAACATCTTTGCGAAACATATTAGTAGATGATAATATTAGTACATGATAATTGGAAACTGGATACTTCTGCCCCTACTAAAATAATTAGGAGGGTTATTGCCAAAACAAATTCACAAAAGAGAGACTTTGACTACATGCATTGTATTTTAGGTAAGACTTGAATGAATTTATAGAATAGCAATGAATATAGATACCACAATCACTTTAAGTTATTGAGGTATTGGAAGAGCAACACAAGCACTAACCTTCTTTGCTTAACATCAACATGCTTTTGACAAGGGTATCATTGGCATTAAAGTATATGGAGGTAGTGAGCTAGTTTGTTTATAGGCAAGTCATCTACTCCCTCCTCGAGAGTCATTGTACTCAATTCTCTCTAGTTCATCTTGCTTATGCAATATATTTCTAGAGCTTATTTTCTGCCATTGTAAGGAACTACATTAGGTAAATGTTGGAAAAATTCACTTCAGTCATTATATTATTGGCACTAAAGTATATGGAGGTAATGAGCTAGTTTGTTTATAGGTAAGTCATCTACTCCTTTCTCAAGGAGTCATTGTACTCAATCCTCTCTAGTTCATCTTACCTATGCAATACATTTCTATAGCTTATTTTCTCCCATTGTAAGGAACTACATTAGGTAAATGTTGGAAAAATTCACTTCAGTCATTTGTGCTCAATCCTCTCTAGTTCATGTTGCATATGAAATACATTTCTAGAGCTTGTTTTCCCCTATTGTAATAGTTGTTGGAAAAACTCAACTTTGAATAGCATGAATAGTTAGGTCATTTGCAAAATTTTAGCATTATGGTTTTAATTTTTTATATTAGTGAGCACCATAAACTTGTATTTTTCATAAGAGAGAAGGAAAGAAGGACAATTGATAATGTATAAATAAGCATACATAAACATAAGTAACTAGTAAATGTATATGCATTGCACAAGTTGTCCATAAAATTATTTGGTTAGTTGGTAAAATACATTTAACAATAGAGAAAATTTGAAGGATCCCTAATTATGTTAAAGTGAAGAAACCTTCGCAAATCTTGCTAATTCTTAAAATTTCAAGTGTGCAACATTTTTGTAAAAATATTCAAATTTCCAAGGATTTTATATAGTTTCTAGAAAAAATCGTTATTCTTAGAGTAGAATATTTTAATCCTATAGAATTTGGGCAAATCATTTTAGAAAAAAAAAAAGTAAATTGGCCAATCTATTTTTTTATAAAAACTTGGAAAATTAGCCCATGGATGAAATTTAGCCCCTAGAATTTTCCTTATTCAAAGATAATGCAATATAGGTGTCTTCCTCCAAATGAAAGAATGTGTTTTATAACTAAAATGACCATGAAAATATAACCAAACTGAAATTGAATTAGAATAAAAAAACTATCATGAAGACAATTATCAAACAAATAAGAAATGAGTAGCTAAGAATGAATTAATAATGTAACAACATCATTCAAATTTCAAACCTAGATATGATATGCATAAAAGTGCGGGTCTCATGAATATCACACATGAAAAATGATGCACTTGGTGTACATGATGTGATTTACATATTCTAGACATCCACATTTCTATACCTTCACACATGAAAAATGATGCACTTGGTATACATGATGTGATTTGCAGTTTCTAGACATCCACATTTCTATACCTTCATTCATTCTAGTAGACCATGAATTTGGGCTACATCCACATTTCTATACCTTCATTCATTCTAGTAGGCCATGAATTTGGGCTACATCCCAATGAACTGATATTTAATACAATGAATTCTTGGACCATCACAAATTTACACAACAAACAAAACAGAAGATTGAGGATTAATAACCTAAAAGGTCCAAATGCATAAGAGTGTAAATGAAAAAACCTACAAAGACTTATCGGATTCCCTTGCTTACCTTTAGACCCTCTTGCTCAAATATTATCAGGGATATTTCATACAACTACTATCATCATTTTTTATAAAAACATGTTTACATGTATAAAGTAATTGGTATTCAACCTCCACTTGTCCATGTGGGTTACCAAGTACATGAAATTAAAGATTTGTGTCATAAAGCACACAAAATAAATTAATCAGCAAAAACATTTTTTTTTTGCTTCACTTACCATGTACTTCAAAGTCCAATAGAGGAATTTCTAGTAAAAGTTCACCTGCTAATCCATGTCCCTTAAATAATGACTTCATGTAGAAAGCATATTTTCTATTATTTGATGACAACACAAAATAAAACATGTATTTCTACAGATTGAACGTTACACCAGCAAGATGTTTATTGAGATTTACTATTCAGTGTTCATATCACAAATCATGCACTTTCAATTGGCAACAATCATAACATAATAATGCATATCTTCCCATTTAGAATTTGAATGCTCAAAGCAAAGCATTATCCAAGTGGTCATCAAACTATCTTGAATGCATGTACAAGTGATCATCAAACTATCTTGACTGCATGTACAAGAGCTCTTTATTATGTTTATTTTGAAAACAATCACAACATAATAATGCATATCTTCCCATTTGGAATTTTAATGCTCAAAGCAAGGCATTATCCAAGTGATTATCAAACTACGTTGAATGAATGTACAAGAGCTTTTTATTATGTTTATTTGTCAAAGAGGATTTTTATTGCACTTTATGGGTTGTGCATGATCAAAACTTAAAGAATATTCAGAATCAAATTCAAATTATTCTCTCCCTATTATTCCTTTGTTTCGAGTTTTATATTTTGACCTAATGGATACACAAGAGTGACATATAATTGTTCCTGGGCATATTCTTTCCGACTGGATTTTATCATTCTTCCTTGGCTTTAAGTTCTATAAATTTTATCATTCTTCCTTGGCTTTAAGTTCTATAAATTTTGTAGGAAGAAACTAGCCACTACCCACTATATGGCATATTCTTTGTTTTCATTACACTTCAAATAATTCTCAAGAGCTTTTACCTAGTAAACCAATCGCTAATGGATTTTTAAATAAATCCATGTTGTAGTCATGATATATGTATTATGAAGATCTCAACATTAAAAAGTAATAAGCATCTTTTCTATATATATCAAGTGTGTATCAAATTTATTTTTCTTTATATTTATCAATTGTGTTTAGTTTTAGTGATTGAGAAAAATGATTGTTATTTTCTCTAACTTCAAACTTTTTTATTGACTGAAAATTCTAAGATATATATATATATATGATCATGCAATTCTATTTATTAAAGTGCCTCTTTAGTAATCGATGGATAGTGTGAAACACGTGAAAGAAATCATGTCCATGTATTAATCCTTGGATAATCTAATCAAAGTGACTGAAATCATAAAATATAAGTAAAAGAGTTTGTTATTTTTTTATTTTATGTTATTGAATTTAATGGAAATGAATGAAATACGTAAATATATTGAATTCAATGAAAATGAATGAAAGATTTAAGTATAATTTAAAACATTCATTTGTTTTTATTTTTGTATTTTATTTAGATGAACATATTAATAAATTACAAGAAAAATTAATAAAAAATTATATTTTTTATTATAAAATTTCAAATTTTATAGTTTTAAAATAAAAAAATTTCAAACTAATCAAAGATGAAGACAATTTATAAAACTTGGAACAAGGCATTGTGGAGAAAAATCAAATCAAAATTCTAGAGAAATAAAACAAGGAATATTTGTGAAGTGTCGAATAAAAAATAGTGTTGGATGGGGAAGATGGCCCTCATTAGCCACACATTTACCTAGTGAAAGAGCCTAATTAGACCTTTCTCTATTGAAATTAGAGCCTTCTAATTATATTATAGCTACTATATGAAAGGTAATATGTTATTTTAATACTCTCCAATCTATCTAAACTAATCTAAGTAATGAATGCAAATTACGAAATATATATGAAGATGGGATAAATGTGGAGAACGAAATATGAAAAATGTAGTCAACTAAATCATAATTAAATTAGAAAATAACAATATCCAATAATGCAATAGAAAATAGTGAGAATAGTCCCTTTTGTTATTAGATATGAACCTGAATCAGACCCTTCCAAGTCCCTTTTGAAGTGAAACGATTCGACTGATAAAAAAAAAATCCCTACCAGAAAATTAGTTGATAACCAAGATAAAATTAAGTATGATTAGAAATATAACAATAGAGAGTATATGTCATAAACTAAAGCACATGCATACTAAGAAATATTGAGCAACTGAGAATTTTCTCAAACCACCAAGAAGCTCATTTTTAGCAAGCATAAATTAGTGAGAATAAACACCATAACATGATAAGAGTCCCATAGGTTAGAATGCTCACACCAAAAGAACCAACATAACTGAGCAAGGAGAGAAGAGTCCTATACCAAACACAACTATGCTATATTATGAAAAACACTAATTAACGATAGTTTCTTTATTAACATAGAAAGATAGCTTACAATCCCAAAAGAGAACATTTTTGCTTGAATGCAATGGCTATATTTATATTTTGGCTTTGTGGCTCTTATCCTTCCACCTTCTTGATCCTTCAACTACACTATGTGATTCTTGAGATACCCTAGACAACTCTTGATCTAGTTCTTGTCTTATTACAAATTTCTTATCATCCTCATTTTGACTATTCAACTAGGTGTAAGAATATTTATTTCATGAAGTTAGGAAACTACAATTTTACCAACACAAGTGAGGCTTCATCAAACACTTTTGACCAAATTCCATGCACCTCTATAGTTTGAATTTCCACCCTTTTCATTTTCGTTTTCCTGCATGTTTCTATCACTTTCTTCTCAAGTTTTCTTTGGTTTGTAGTGGCTATAACTTGTGTTGTATTTGTATTCATTGCTTGACTAGGAAATGTATTATCATCCTCCCTTTAAAAATCTTCTTTGAGCATAAGGGATCAACAATAATGGCTCTTTTTTTTACTACCTTGGCAGGTATACATTGCATCCATATATGTTTTGTTTAGTTTAGTAATGCCTTTTTTTAATCTTGGCAAGTATCTATTGCATCCATCCATGTTTTATTTAGAAGGGAATAATGAAATAAGAGCTCAATGAGGTTCATTTTCCTTTTATAGATGCACAATGTAATCTTTGAAATTTTCTATCACTGGCTATAAGAGAAATAACTCTTACACCTAATATAAAAATTCCCATAATTTAATGTTATTTTTAATAAATTATGTCGTTCTGTTAATATCCCACATCACTAGGAAATATGAGGCATGTAATCGGTGAATATAGGTCTAATCAATGGTGAGGAGTGTGATTTTGAATGCATACTTGACATGTATGAAAATCACGATGGTTCTGGGGTTTTCCACTTGCATATTAATAATTCCATTATTGAATTAAATATCCCATAATTGGCAACCAAGTATATTTTTATGACTAATCAATTGATTGGTAATTGGATGCGAGGAATATGTTTCTATGATTAGTTTTTACCAACTAACATTGGTTTTCCTATGTTAGATTTGGTTAACGGTCTTTCCTATGACATTCAATAGTTTCTTGATGAAATAAAAAATTCAGTTGAGGGATGTTATGAGCAACAAGAATAGACAACATTAAGCAAGGTAAGGAAGTCTAACCTCAAATACTACTAATGTTATGCACTAAAACACCCAAATAGCATACAAATAGAAATAGAAGTAACTTCGTGCCTTGAGAATGAGAGAGGAGAATGAATGAGAGGCCTCTTCTGTTAGGTATGTGTTATATTCTTTGCACGACTAGAAGTAGTGTCTACATTGTGCCGGATGTGCAGGGGGGTAAGAGGGGGGCGGAGATCCCCCTTTCCTGGGGGATCACAGGGGGGCAGAGCCCCCCTATCCGGGGGGTTTGCAAGGGGGCGAGAGCCCCCCTAGGTGGGGGTTTGAGGGCAACGCCCTGAAATTTATTTATTTTTACCGATATTTGTGTCTGTTTTTGGGCAGTTTTTTAGCACATGATTTTTTCACCGATGGTTTTCTATTTTTGGTTAAGGAATTATGGTTGTTGACTAATCAAGGTCATTGGATTAGGATTTTTTATGCCATTTTCTCCTATATGTATATTGTATTGTAAACAATGTATGTGTGAATGAATATATAATATGTTGGTTTTCCTAGTTTGGGTTTCCAGGGGAAAAAATCTGTGTAATGTGTGTATTTTCCATTGTATCTTTTCTATTCTTTTATTGAAAATTTGTTTGCAGTAAAATATTGTACAAGGTTAAAATCCACATCTTCTAGGGGGCAACCTCCTTTTACAATGTAACACATGTACAAGATAAGATGCTCACTAAAACTAAGTCTCCTTGGTATATATAGGAGACAAATGGTACAATTACAATTAAAGGGTTTAGCATACCAATAAGGACAACACTAATATAACAATAGAAATGTAATAAATCAGTGTCTACGACTTAACATGCCCCTCCTCTTCAAACAAGTGTTTTCATAAGCACTTTATTAGTTGTGATTATTTTTGTGTGACGAACTCATCTTCCCATGTCATCTCTTCTACAAGTAGGTTCTTCCACTTGATGAGGTACTTAGTAGTTCTTTAATTTTGCAATTGTTTGATCCTTGTTTCAAGGATTGTTTCTAGTTCTAGTATGATTTTCCCTTATCTATTAATCTATGGAAAAATAGTTTGAAGTGGGATCTTGTCATGGATTATCTTCCTTTATAAGGAAACATGGAAGACTGGATGTACACATGAAGATGGAGGCAACTGCATTTTGTAAGACATACTTCCAATCCTCTACAATACCTTATAGGGACTATAGTACTTGGGTGTTAATTTTTTTTTTCTTTTTTTCTTCTTTAGGGACACATGTTGTATGGTTGTATCCTCACAAATACCCAATCCTCCACTTCAAATATATTTTCACTATGATGTTGTTATGCTCGTTGTTTCATCCTATTTTGTGCTATAGCCAAGATTTCCTTCAATAGTTGGAGAACTTCTTGTTGGGGCTCTATGTGTTCCTCCACTGCTTGAACCTTTTACTTCCCTCTCAAGTGTGAAGTGATGGATGAAGGATGATAGCCATAAAGTGCCATAAATGGGGACATTTTTTATGAAGTATGGAGTGACATGTTATACCACCATTTTCCCAAGGGAAACCACTTGACCCATTGTTTTTGTTTATCATGCAAAGAAAGAACGATACCCTTCTAGACATTTATTCACAATCTCATTTTTCCCATTAGATTGAGGATGGTAAAGGAGTTGTGAGCCAATTGATTATCCAATCAAAAAAATAATCTAGTCCAAAATTTACTGGTGAAATTTGGATCTTTATCACTTACAATAATCTTAGGGATTCCATGTAAGTTTTGAATTGTTTTCTTGAATGTCATAGCTATTGTACTTTCTTGAAAAGGATGAGAAAGAGAACACTGAGTCTTTAGGACACTTTATTTTACTTTTATTCTCCCACGTGCAAAATATCTTACCCTACCCAAACATTTTACTTTAAGTAGATAAATGAATGTATGTTCTATCCATTTGACATCAACCACATTCAACTTTTTTCTTTGTGAAAGTAGGGAATATTTATTTTTAAAAGAACTAGTTAGTTGTCTTTTCACTTAACAAAATCACACACACACACACACACACACACACACACACACATTTTCTAGTCTAGAACCATAGGGGACCCAATACCTCCCCAACATTCTAGATGCTTGCTTGGCGTCCCACTAGTGTTGGGAAATTTCCTTGGTTTTACCACTTCATTGGTTCAACATCCCCACTCATCTTTGAGTGTAGTGGTTCTTAGTTCACCCTTACATGGGCCCACCTT
Organism: Picea mariana; assembly: GCA_032191745.1. Lineage (NCBI taxonomy): Eukaryota > Viridiplantae > Streptophyta > Pinopsida > Pinales > Pinaceae > Picea > Picea mariana. Next base: position 348,699 of record JASDQU010013043.1, on the reverse strand, counting down.
TCTAGGTGTAATTTCCTAAAAAAACCCTTCCAATAGCCCTTCATCCTCAAGAATTGGCTCTTGATCATCAACAATAATGTTAGGACCACAAAACCTACCGTATATGGCCTCGCTAAATCTCATTGGTTTGATTAATGTCACCAATGACCCAATCTCATACAATGCAACTTGATCTCCCATGTTGAACAAGCCTCCCCTCATACATTCCCAAGTTTGATGGGAAACCAAGAAAAGACTTGACCAACCATGTCATGAAATTTCACCTATGGTTCTCATCCAAAAAAATCACGGATGATTCCATATGCCTATGGCTAGTTCAAAGAACCTTAACTGGTCCCTCAATGAAATGGTACATGAACAAAAAATAAGGGTCCCATGTGACCTTCACATCATTAGACAAGGATTTCGTATCCTTTTTTAAGTTACCCATGACACTAGTTTGGAAATATTTTCAGATTTTTGTTAAACTACTTCTACCCATTTATTGGATCACATCCAAGAATTGCATCGGAGAATGATACTATGTAAAATTGAAGTCTCCCAGGAACTACTCCTAGATTGGTTCCTCAAGTATCTTTTTCCCTTTATCACAAAACATGTGACCACCTCCATGCCACAAACTGAAGAATACGCCATAAACAAATCCCAACGATTTGATTTATTCCCAATCTGGTTACCTTTATATAGTTCTCCCTGATTCTCCTTAGCCCCTACCATTTGTTCAGGGAAAATCCAAAACATCACATTCGACTGATAGACTAATTTGGTCAATGGCCCACCTCCACCCATATGGTATCCCTACACCTTTGTAACACCATCGATTAATACACAAAACCCTATGGAGGAACACCATGCTACCGTCCTACCATGGGCTCACCCTATGTACCCAATTTTCCCATTCCCTTTCTCTTCTCCTCCAATATATGTGGGGCACAATCCTACAAATTCCATGAATACTTTACCCCATCCAGGTATGTAGATTAATGTGCGTATGCATGGAACTTCATGCAACCTAGGTTGTAGAAAATGAACCTCAACATCATACAATCCATATAGGACTCCCCAGCATAGTAACCCATATTATCCATTCCTTGCTCCTCCACCATAGGCACAACAATAGGTTGGTGTCAATTTTGTCCAACCTTCACCAGTACAACAATTTCAATCATTCGAACAACTAAATGTAACATACCCAGACATAGACCTATTGGTCTATGCCACACAGAAACTCTTACAGAACTTAATATATTCTAACACACTCGACCACCCAGGATGGGACATGTCACTTCATAAAAACAATAATTTCATATGTGTGTGTGTGTATATATATATATATATATATATATATATATATATAT
>JASDQU010013043.1:322797-342769 GCA_032191745.1 Picea mariana | reverse complement strand
CATTAGCTATATTTGAACACCCCCAGAAAATATGCTATGTGTGCCTATCCATGTTTCAGTTCCTCTTTTGAGACAACAATTTGTTGTTGCAACCCCCCTTCCTCTGAGTGGAGAGTGCACTTTATCTTCTCCTGAAGTTCTAAGTTTGGTTGTTGCAGGATTGAACTCTCGCCTTTACTTTGCAGAGTTATTTTGGTGCGGGGAGGTCTAGAATTCCTTGAGCTATACTAGCCATTGCACATAAACTCTATAAACTACATTTATCAATGCCTTGTGTGCAGTAATTTCTTCTTCGTGGCATGCTTTAATCTCATAGTGTGTAGCTTCGATCTCTTTGCAAGCCACTATCCCTTGGTTCTGCTTGATCTCTTTGATCACAGTGATGCAATGCAATTCTAAATTAGGTTTATGAAATTCCCTAAGTATATCTATCTTTATCTCTTTTGAGGACTTTACTTTTCCCACTGGCACAATAGCCTTGTATTTCATGTACTACATTAGATCTTTGTCCCTAAAGGTGGTCTCCAACTGCAAAACCTTGGATGACTCATTCGTGACTCTCTTCATACATCATATAGCTTCACATGTAAACCAATGTTGTTATGCATCATTGTTGATATTATGGTAGTTGTGGGAGGTATCAACCTCCATGTGTAACCTCTTACTAGAATAGAATATTCCGAAAGAAAGAAAAAACCTAAATAGATGTGTGAGAACCCTAGACGACAAGTCGACTTAGTAAAAGAATCAATATTAAAGTATTATCCTTTAGAAAGAGAAGTCTTCCTAGACAGTTGACAGGGAGAACTATAAATAGAGGGTGCTTGAGCTCATTTGGAGACACACACACTCTCATTGAAGATAAGTGGTGCACAACTCTAGAGGAGAAGTGAAACTCCAATGAATGCAGTTGGGAGTGGGTCGTGGTCTGTGGTTTGGGACTTTCTGTTTGGTGCACTATCTTTCGAGAAAGGTGTGCTCTCTCTTGGTTATATATTGGGTCTAGTGTTGCTTCCATAATTATTCTATCTGTCAAGGTTACAGTGCTCAATAGTGGTTATGTGCCTATGGTTGGGTGAAAATATTGTGATATTTTCTATGGTTAAATGAGAACATATTAACAGGTTATGGGCCCACACCACCTTTAGGACAGTCTAACCACTGGAAGGTGAAGTGGCAGTTCTTTTTCAAGCTCGTTTTGGCACCAGTTGCAACTACAACTAGGGTTTTTGATTTTTCAGTTGCAATAAACCCTAACCTAACTCTTTGGGCACTTCAAGTGAGAGGTTTGGAATAATTCTTGGACATTATAGTGTGCCTTAGCCTAGCGCACCTCTTGGTACCTTCAACTAGCAAAAACATCAAGGTTGAATTTTTGGTTCAGAGTCAAAGTTTGATTGGTCAAAGTCAAAGTAAAAAACAATCATGACTTACTCCATGAAGACATAAAACAAGCTAGAAGGAGCTTCAAACTTCAGAGCATGGAAGACAAGGATTGACCTCATCCTTTCCAAGAACAATTTTCTAGATATCGTGAAGGGAAATATCATCGAACCACAGTTTGAAGCAAGAAAATAAATGAACCTCAACACGTTGTAGCAATGGAGAATTTCAAGGACAATGAAATCAATGCTATGAGTATCATTGTGGACTCTATCAAAGATCACTTGATACCCTACATATCCAATCTTGACTCATCCAAGAAGATGTATGATGCCCTAACTAACCCTTTTGCAGTCAAAAATATTGGACAAGTGATGAGTTTGAAGAATGAGCTTCGTGAAACAAATATGACTAAGGATGACACTGTAGCCTCATACTTTGTGAGGATTTCTTAGTTGAGAGATCAACTACAAGATATTGAAGAAATTATTCCAAAAAACGAAATTGTGAATATAACACTTAATGGTCTTTCTAGATCATGGGATGCATTTGTTGCAAGCATGAATACAAGAAAGGAGTTTCCAACGCTGGAAGAACTTTGGACCTGTTGTGCACAATAAGGGACAAGGATAAAATCAAAAGGAATATCTCATAAGGTAGAGAAAGCTCAATCCTATGCAACAAATTTCAAGAGACATGAAGGTAAGAAAATATTTGTTTCAAGAAAGAAATTCAATCATAAGAGAGATATGCCAAAAGTACAATGTTTTGGTTTTCATGAATATGGCCACTAAAAGAGGGATTGTTCTAAAATAACAAAGAAGAGAAAGGAAAGACACCATGTGTCGGCTTCCACTTATGAAGAACCTTCAAAGAAAGCCAAGCATGAAGAAACAAATTTATTCTACTACTCAGCTCTTACAGGATCCTTTGAAGATGACATGTGGCTGATCGATATTGGAGCTTCAAGAMATATGACYRGTGATTGTGARAATATCTCAAGCATGAARGAAAAGGAAACCTCTCATAAAGTGTAACTTGGAGACAATAASTCTTATGCAGTCAAGGTAAYTGGAAAAGATTCTATCAAAATGGAATCATGTAACAATGTTCATCTTAGCAATGTTTTATATGTTCCTGGTTTGAAAAAGAATTTATTATCGATTTCTTGCTTGGAAGACAAAGGATATAGAATAGCCTTTTTCGATGGAAAAGTTCTTGTATGGTATAAAGATTCAAAAATAGAATATTCTAGAGTTATTGGGATTCATGAAGGAAGAATGTAAAAACTCCTAGGTTAGAATACTCAAGATCTTGTACGTGATGAACTCAATCCTAGTGAGTTATGTGATAGAAGGTATGCTCACCTTTATTATCAATGAGTTTCATCTCTAAATCAGATGGTTGTAGGCATACCAGAGATACAATTAGTAGAGGAAGGTATTTGTAGAGGATGTGCACTTGGGAAGATTATTAAGAAGCCATTCAAAAGAAGTGAGAATAGATCCAAGGGGATCTTGGATCTGATACACTCAGATGTATATGGTCTTGTGATAGTGAAGTCTCTAGGAGGCTCTCCTTACTATGTGTTCATAGATGATTTCTCAATAAATACTTGGATGTACGAAATAAAGATGAAAGATGAAGTATTTGGCAAGTTCCAAGAATTCAAAGTTGAAGTGGAAAACTTGACAAATAAGAATATCAAGACGATAAGATCTGATAATGGAGGAGAATACACCTCCAAGGAGCTCATTTCCTTTTGTAAAGTAGTTGAGATTAGGAGGGAGTTAATTTTCGCACATAATCCTCATCAGAATGGTGTGGAAGAAAGAAAGAGCCGTTCCATTAAAGAATCGGTTAAGGAAATGATGAATGACCAGAATCTATCCATGTTTCTATGGGGAAAAGCAGATATGACATTTGTATATATTCAGAATAGAAGTCCTCATTTTATATTGAAGAACATGACTCCAGAAGAATCCTTCTCCAGAAAAAAGTCAAGTGTGGAAAACTTAGGGATCTTTAGTTGTCCTGTCTATATCCATGTTCCCAAGGACAAAAGGAAGAAGTTGGAACCTTCAGGAAAGAAGGGCATATTCGTTGGATATAGTGATACATAAAAAGATTATAGAATCTATGTCCCAGGTCAACATAAGATTGAAATAATAAGGGACATAACTTTTGATGAGAATAATTCCTTCAAGAAATCTATAGAAGATCCCATAGACTCCAATGATGAAGAAGAATATGAAGACCCCAAGGAAGAAATTACATGTTCATGAGAACATCCCAGTGAAGAACTAGATCAACCACTTGAACCTGTAGAACCAGTTGTTGTACCCAAGAACAGGAAATGACCAACATGGCTAGAATCTACCTTACAGGAAGAAAGAATACATAAATCTCCCAGTGACACCTTCAAAGAAAGAAAGAGGCCCAAAAGGTTCTCTAGGACACTCATGACAAGTATTATCAATACAAAACCTTCCACCTTTGAAGAAGTAGTCAAGAAGAAATAATGGAAGGACGTTGTGATAGAATAATATCAATCCATCATGAAAACGATGTATGGAAAATTGTTCCTAGACTTGAAGGAAAGTTTGTAGTAACTTGAAAATGGGTTTACAATATAAAGCATGCAATAGATGGGAGTATCAATAAATACAAGGCAATATTTGTGGCTAGAGGGTTCTCCCAATAGGAGGGAGAAGACTATGATGAGACATTTGCTCTAGTTGCCATATATAACTCTATTAGAGCCATCATATCTCTTGCAACATCCATGGGTTGGAGTTTACATTAGATGGATGTAAATACAACTTTTCTCAATGGAGTAATTGGGGAAGAAGTATACATAGAGAAACCTCAAGGTTTTGAGGTACACCATAGAGAAACCCATGTATGCAGATTAAATAAGGCCTTGTATGGACTCAAGAAAGATATAAGAGCTTGGTATGCATGAATTGACAGTTACTTGATGAGACTTGGATTTTCCAAGATCTATGCTGATCCAAACCTTTATTACAAGGTTGTGAATGATGCACCTATGATCCTACTACTATATGTTGATGATTTCTTTCTGACAGGTGCAAAGCCTCTCATTATTCAGTGTAAGAGGGAGTTAGCCTTTGAATTTGATATGAAGGATCTTGGTCTCATGCATTACTATTTGGGACTAGAAGTATGGCATAAGCATAGTGAAATATTCTTATGGAAACATGAGTATGTTGTAAAGATCCTTCAGAAGTTTGGGATGATGGATTGCAAATCCATGGCAACTCCCATGGTGACAAATCTAAGGAAGTTGAGAGACTCTAATTCTAATCCAGTAGATTTTTCCATGTACCGACAGTTGATTGGCTCATTGATGTATTTGGTTAATACATGACTGTACATTTTCTTTGTTGTGAACATGTTAATCCAGTTCTAGGTGGAACCTAAACATGAGAATTGGATAGCTGCAAAGAACATTTTGAGATATATTCGTGGGAGGATAAATTATGGTTTGATATATGTCTCAAACAATGATGTATGGTTTCATGGATTTACCGATTCAGATTGGGAAGGGGGTGCAAATGACAGAAAGAGTACTTTTGGTATATGCTTCAGTTTGGAATTTGCTATGATATCATGGGCTAGAAGGAAACAAAAGTCTATTGCACTCAACACTGTAGAAGCAAAATATATTGCAACTTGTGATTCTTTTATGGAAGCATTATGGCTTCGTAAGTTGGTTTATGTACTATTTGATCAAGCATTGGATTCAACTGTGATATGTTGTGATAATAAAATCTGTCTAAAGATTTTAGAGAACCCCGTGTTCCATGACAGGTCAAAGCACATTGAGATCAAGTATTATTTTATATGTGATAAAGTCCAGAAGGGAGAAGTGATTCTTCAGTACATCTCCAATGATGAGTAGACAACTGATATTTTAACAAAGCCTCTGTTCAATATAAAGTTTTCATACTTGAGGGACAAGTTGGGACTTGTGGATATTTCTCCCTTAGTTGAAAGGGAGGAGATGACTTCCTCGGTTGGGAGGGAGTGCTGATATATGGCATCATATATAGTCAGTGTGTCAGTGGCCATACATTTTCCAGGTGGAGAATGGTCCAGGTAGAACAAATTAATGGTGGACAGACATTCTCCCTATGGAGAATGGTCAAGGTTGACAGATTGCTGACGTATCATGGAATGGTATTTTCCTAAGGCACATATTGTGGCCCGATTAGGAAAATGGTCCATGAATGATATTCTCTTGAGGAATAGTTAATGGACTGATCAGGTTGAATAGTCCGCCCCAAAGGACATGGCATCCTGATTAGGGTGGTTGATACGGGACTGATATTTTCTAAGGCACTTATGGGTATAGATTGATCTCTATGGTACATATGGTGACCCGATTAGAAAATAGTCCAAGACTGACATTCCTGTAGGAATGGTCTCTGTAGCCCATGGCGTGGATTTCAACATCTAGGAGAACTGACATTATTCTAGGACATATGTCCGAATTAGAATAATTCTCATTGTATCCTAGTGCGGGGCATTCATCATCTGTTGGGACATTCATTCTTCTAAGACGTATGTCCAAATTAGAAGAATGGTCCATGTATCACTTTGTTGAGTGGGTGACTTATGCAAGACACTTTGTTCAGTGCGTTGAGTTCAGCACATGAATTATTCAACATCATGCCAGATTACTCAAATGGATTATGGCCTCAAGATATTATGCATTTGTTGATATATTTTGATGCTAGGATGCTATCAGATGATACTGATAGTGATGATGATGCTTGTGACTTGATCTACGTGATCATGAGATAGCCTGCATGGCTATGATGATGCTACCTGTAGAATGGTCTTCTTGATACTAGTACAGTTAATACCTCCATATCTAGGAGGTAGTGTTGATATCATGGTAGCTGTGGGAGGTATCAACCTCCATGTGTAACCTCTAACTAGAATAGAATATTTTGGAAGAAAGAAAACCCCTAAACAAATGTGTGAGAACCCTAGAAGACAAGTCAACTCAGTAAAATAATTAATATTAAAGTATTCACCTCTAGAAAGAGAAGTCAACCTATACAATTGAAAAGGAGCACTATAAATAGATGGCGCTTGAGCTCATTTGGAGACACACACACTCTCACTTATGATAAGTGGTGTGCAAGTCTAGACGAGGAGTGAAACTGCAATGACTGCAGTTGAGAGCTGGTCTTGGTCAGCGGTTTGGGACTTTCTTCTTCATTTTGTATATTTGGAGAAAGGTGTGATGTCTCTTGGTTATCTATTGGGACTAGTTCTCCTACCATAATTATTCTATTTGTCAAGTTTACAGTGCTTGGGGGTGGCTGCGTGCCTATGGTTGGGTGACACTATTGTGATATTGTCTATGGTTAAACGAGCACATCTTAAAAATCATCTCTTCCCATCTCATGAAATGTAGGAAGCCTCAGAGTTAAGTCTGTATTCTCCATACTTGTTAGGAACCAAATATCAATATAGCATAGAAAAACCTCAGAATAAGTACCCAACACCTTGAAAAAGAGAGAAATTCAAATGATAAGCCTCTTCGAGGGGGAAACCTCCTTATGCCCACATAAATGTTCAAATACAAGATGATTCCAAATGAAAATGTCTTCTTGGTATATATAGGAGACTAGGAGGTATAATTTGTCTAGAGGCTTATTTGGTGTAGAAGTTCCCTTTTTTGGTGGCATGTTGGCCAAGTATCACTTTAAACCTTGATTTTGAGGTGGTTCTACTAGAAAATCTTCCTTTTATTGTATCTCCAAAATTTCAGTCCTTCTTAGTATGAAATTTTCTTTTTTTGTAGGTCTCTGACATTTATTCTCTGCAATGCCATGGGTCTGATCAAAATTGGATGTGCCAAGTGGGATTTACGGTAACTTCCCCACAACTTGCTGATTTTTTTCCTTTCCAGGAGATCTCACTTGTATAGCGTTCCCCGCACAAAATGATTGATTTAAAATTCTGAAACTCTTACCAGAACTACTATGGTCTATCCACTATTCAATGCAACTGGTATCACTCAATTTGGATACTCTTGGAAGAAGTTATGATTTTTTTACCTGGAACACCTTCTTGAGACTAGTCAATAGGACTAGTTAGATACCCTATCTTCCACAGGGTGTATCTAGAAATGTAAGATGACCCAGAAGATGAAATTGTTACCACAGATACCTCACTAATTTCAGTGAATATCCTCTAGATTTTAGGGTCTGAAATGTTACATAAAAACTTTTATAGGGAAAATTCCGCAATGACTCAATTCAAGATGATTCCAAAACCCTATCTTAGAAAGGATGTATCTCCAAAAGTGTAAGGCCTCAAGAGATGAAATTTTAACCCAACGTGCCTTGATACATCTACTAAATATCCTCCAAGCTGTTAATTTTGAATCATTGTATAAAAAATGTTATAGTGAAAATTCCAAGGTGTCTCAAATGTAGCAGCGAAACCCCAAGACCTTGAGATATGATACCATATGTTAGGAACTAGATATCAATATAGCATAGAAAAACCTCAGAATAAGTACTCAACGCCTTGAAAAAGAGATAAATTCATATGATAAGCCTCTTCGAGGGGGAAACCTCCTTATGCCCACATAAATGTTCAAATACAAGATGATTCCAAATGAAAATGTCTCCTTGGTATATATAGGAGACTAGGAGGTATAATTACAACTAATGGACTAAAAATGACATAAATAAAATAAAATTACTAATGTAATATTCCCCAATTAAGGGGTAATAAGCCACTATTTATGGCTTAACAATACTCAATCTATAACTATGTCTTCTTGACTAAATATTAGTTGTTGTTGATATTGATACTCATTGTTACAAGAAAATCCCCTTGCGGACAGGTGAAATTTCTCTTGGATCTAGACCCCTATAACCAAGATAGAAAGGTGCTAACTGTGGTCACTGACATTCCTTTAAACCTAGCTAAACTAATCTATAGAGAAGAGGAAGAATATGTACCTTTTTACGATGTTTGTCCTTGCCCAGTCCAAGTTGAGATTTGATCCCCAAGCTCTTCAACAAGTCCTGCAATCCAATCAAAGACAAAGCATGCTTCCTATTCTACTATGATTAGTTTGAAACTAGATCTATCCATTAAAGATAAGTTCATGTATGCATACACAATCTTGAAGAAAACAGGCCAAGCACATGTATTAATGAGAACTCAATAGAGATACTTACAGACCTTTGATGCAGATGCAGCAACCTCACCAAGATCTCCTTGTCCAACCCCTTTGCTCAAATAATCCACAATCAAAATGATGTTGCTTCAGTGAAGCAACATCATCACTGAAGCAACATCATTTTGATCGTATAGACACCCAACAAAAAGGTATAGACACCCAAGATACAAAGTGGATCTATGTGACAATATATGTTTCAATGTTCAAGAGAAACTTCGTCGCAACCTGGGAAAAGTACATATCAGAGTGATCACTCAACCCAGGATCTTCTTACCAATCCCGATGCGGTACGAATCTAACCATGTGAATAGATGTCCTGATGTCGAACATGGTAGAGACCACTTGATTATCTATCAATGAGGTAAACCATTAACAAGTGTGAGGGAAATCACCATTGATGTCAATGATTCCCAAGGTACCCTAGGAAATTCCAGAAAATGTGAATAGATGAGCTAAAGTTGAACATCTACGAAATCAGTCGATCAGAGGTCAATGATGTAAACCCACTGTCGAACACGAGGAGGCCTGCCATTGAGGCATGCCGGTCCTAAGGTCTCAAGGTACTAACTGGTTTCTAAGTCTAGTTCCCAGATACTGTGATGAAGTTGACAAGAACATACTCATTGAAGGAGGGCCTTGATGTATCCCCCATCAATGACATGAAACATACACACATGTATTGAAACAAGAAATTTGTGATGGTTGAATTTCAAGGCAGATACTTCCCTTGAACACTGAGGCACAACAACAGAAACATGACATGGACCAAAACATGATGATGCAATGGATATTGTGGCTTTCTTCGGGTGACCTAAAGGAGTAAGAAAACTTAGAGGATTGGTTCAGTGCAGAGGTTCAATGGATTAAAATGCATGCAAAGACAAAGTCTCGTGTTCAAGGGCGATTGTAAGAGTGGCTGGTGATGTTCTCAAAAACTGCTTGGCTTGCTTCCTTCAAATTTTTCCCCCATCCAGATAAACGAGTACCTCTTTTTAATTTAACGAGATCGAGGAGGATGACACATGCTCTATATAACTCACCTTCGGTAAGTCCCTCTTCCTTTGTGTAATGAACCTGAAGAAGTAAGGGTTCATTCATGTATGGGCCCTTCAATGTATGATTTTTTTAATGAGTCCAGAGAAGGTAAACTCGGTGATTTTTCATATTTAGAGAGTTTGAAAAGAACTTAAAGACGACTCCAGGATTGTCCTTTTTCATAATGTTAGTGTCGCGAGGCCAAAAAAGAGATAAACTACCACTCAAAAGATGCCCTTTCAAACCTTTTAATGAGTGTGAAAAGAAGCAAGATCACTCGAAAATATTTTCATGTTTAGAGAGTCTGGAAAGAGCTTAAAGGAGGCTTCAAGGGGTTCTTTTTTCATATAACCATGCGAGTCCGAAAAAGAGATAAAATTTTACTTGGTTGTGTTCTCATGTTTTTTTGAGCGTGAGAAGGAACTAATACCATGCTCGGTATTGGTTTCATTTTTACACAAGCTTGAAACAAAATTAATTTATGCTTGTAAATTTCCAATGTAATTTCCAAAGGTAGGGATACCCATGGATGGTTGGTAGTCTTCCCCAAGCTTGAAAAGATAGCAGCTTAACTCCAGAATGATAATCAAAGGCTGGAGACATGCCCCCCAAGCTTCAATTCATTCACCGACTTTGAGGTTGTCACCAATTTTTGTACTAGATGGAGAAAAAGGATACAGGTGGATGAAATGAAGGTTCAAATACGAGACCTAATGAAAGAATCAACTTGGTATGAGAGGTGACTGTTTCATTTTTTAACGAACTTGATACAGGAAAATAACTATGCTCAGGGATCTGGGTTGAATCCTCGAATTTTTGTTTCATTGTTTTACCGATCTTTCTACAGAGAGGAAAACTATGCTCAAGACCTCTATTTCATTTTTTAACGAGCTTGTCACAGAGAATCAAAACCATGCTCATAGCTTATGTTTCATTTTTTAACGAGCTTTCCACAGAGAGGAAAACTATGCTCGTGTCCTTTGTTTCACTTTTTAACGAGCTTGCCACAGAGAAGAAAAATTGTGCTCATGGGCTCTTCTTGATCATGGCTTCCAAGAGGATAAATATCTAGAAGGAAACCATGTCAAGGGACAAAAATCAGTCATGGCTTCCAAGAGATCTTCACTGGATAGAAGAAAAATGCTCTGGAAGGAACACATGTCGAGGGTCACGACAGGGGTAAGGAGATCAGTCTCCAATATCCCTATCGAAGAGATCACCAATTTAACTATCGGATCTAAGTCATCTTCATCGAAAACTAAAGGCATGGGAGATAACGCCACATAATTGGCATGTGGCATGGGTGATACCGATTGCATATAAGACCCGTTTAGGTAGGTCATTGGGTTGATGGTCAAGTCAAGGCCAATAAACGAAAGTTGATCAATAGTCACCATTATTCCATCGCGAGGGAAAGATATCAGAAGAAAAAAAGTGGACACAATAGCTTTTATGGCATAGAAATAATCTCGCCCAAGGAGTAAATCGAAATCCAAGGGGTCTTGGACTACCATAACATCAATAAAGACAGTTTTCCCTCCCAAAGTTATGGGAAACTCAATAAGGATCCCTAAAAGGTGACTGGTTCTTTTGTTAAAAGCAAATAGAGTCTAGGTAACTGGAACAAGCTGAGGATAACCCAAAGCTTGCCAGAAATAGAGGACAAAATACTAACGGAAAAACATTCATTTATCAGCGCATGAGGAACGTCTCGACCATAAAACTATACTATAATCTTGAAAGGAATGTGATAGAGAAGATGAGGTCCATTTAGCACACCCCAATCAAAAAGGATGGCCTCATTACTTGGAGGGGGTTTCTCGGGAGAAGGAGGAATTCTCCCCAATATGGTAGATTCTGTATCAACAAGAAAAAATCGGGCAGAATCAGGTTTACTCTATAGCGAGAGAGTAGGATCGATTGGTAACAAAATCAAATCAACCACTTGGATTTCATTCTCCAAGGGGAGAATGGGTTCGACAGGTGGAAACAGATTGACTTCTTGGGTTGCACTCTCTAACCGGAGAGTGGGATCGACCGAAAATGGGATTGGATCAACCACTTTGTCAACTAGTTCAACTAAGGACATGACCAGATTGATGACATGATCAACTAGACTGACCGATGAAGGGACCAGAGCAACCAATTTGGCACTCATCAGAGGAGGAGTGGGATTGACCACATTGGCACTTTTAAGATGAAGGGTGGGACTGACCAATGATGAGACTAGATGAGTCACTTTGGTTTCACTTTTCAGATGAAAAATGGGGCTGATCGATGATGAAACTAGATCAGTTACTTTGGTTAGTGGTTCAACCGAGGATGAAACTAGATAGGCCACCTCAGGGATGATTTTAGGGGCTAAATTTCGCTCATGGGCTAATTTTCCATGGTTTTTCCAAAAACGAGATTCTTTATTTTAAAAATGATTCGCCCAAATTCTATAGGATAAAATTATTTTATCTTAAAAATCGCCAAAATTTTATAAAAACTATATAAAATTCTTAGAAATTTGAATATTTTTACAAAAATATCGCCAATCATTTATATTTGGCATATGAAGGATTAGTAAGATTCGCCAAGGTTTCTACATTTTAAAATATATTTCTGTCCTTAAAATCATCCCTGGACCACCTGATCAACCCGAATAACCGAGGATGGAACCAGATTGACCATTCCATGAACTAACGATGGGTTGGGGAAAATCTTACGATAACTAGTTGGGAGTTGAAGCTTTTCCAAAAGAGAAGAAGCCTCATCCATACAAGGGGAAAGGTGAGAATAATGATCACCTTCGCATATCATACAAGGAAATTTGATAGTTGTCTTCTTCTTACCAACCTTAATGTCACTAGATGATAGGGTGTCACCAACATGTCTATTAGGGGTTGATGATGTGGAGGACCACATTTCTAAGACCTTGGGAAGACCAAGGAAATCCCTCAGAAAGTGGTCACCCTTACAAAGATTGCAAGGGAATTTGGGTTTCAGATTCTTCATTTTAATCTTGTCGACCTCATCAACACTCCCATTACGATTAATATTAGTTTGTTGCTTGGATCCAACATATGATATGGTTGGAGGCTTGGTCCTTTTCAGGTTATTCTTCTTCATCTCTTTCTATTTCTTCTTCTTCTTATCAACCTAGCTACTTGCTTTAGAGCTTTCACTAGGCGAAGAAGGAGAAAGGGAAGGAGACTTAATGGGTGAAGAAGGATAAAAATTGACATGAGGTTGATTTGTAGGTGGTGTACTGAAATATGAAGTATTAGGTGTATCTGAAGCACTGGGAAGATTCGAGATCACCGGAGTGGGGAACAACCAAACTAGTAATCTGATGGTGAGTCCCATAAGACTCAGTGTGGCAATGTATGAAGGATAAATGTTTCCAAAATAAGGAAAGGTGAAAGATTCCCCGGGACAAGGGGTTCCTCCATTGGTACTCCCATGAGTTGATGCCATTAACACTGACTCGACATAAGGGCCACTAAGTAAAACAAGCAACACACACTATGAATCTAAGAAGAAAACAATCAAACAAAACTTCCCACAATGAAACAACTAGTTGGTGATGAAATCCAACGTCACGAGATCAATATAGGAAGGGGCGGGATAGAGTGGGTCGATCAATTAGGTTGGTGACCTTCTTAACGGACTTACGCCTTGGTTCAAGCTTTCAATCAAAGACAAAGCATGCTTCCTATTCTATTACGATTAGTTTGAAACTAGATCTATCCATTAAAGACAAGTTCATGTAGGAATACACAATCTTGAAGGAAACAGGCCAAGCACATGTATTAATGTGAAATCAATATAGATACTTACATACCTTTGATGCAGATGCAATAGCCTCACCAAGCTCTCCCTGTCCAACCCCTTTGCTCAAATAATTCACAATCAAAATGACTATGCTTCATTGTTTATCTTCCTCATGAGATCATAAGTTTGATGCCTCTAAACTTCCATCTCTTTTACCATGAGGAGGCCTCCTTATGTAGGATTTGAGAGGCCCAAACACCTTAGATATTCTTGGAATAGGTTGAGGATCCTTCTCCATCAGTTGTGGATATTTCCTAAGATCCAACCTTGACCTCAGATTCGAATCCAACTAACTCCAGAGACGAGGGGGATTTTCCCCTGATTTTCCTCAACAACCCAAGATCTCCTCAAACAACCCAGTGCTCCCTCAGAATGGAGCACAGAGTGTTACAACACTCCCCCAAAGGAGGGCAGGGAGTGCTGGAACTCCCTGATAGTGGGTAGGGGAGCGCTTCCCAAAAAATCCTAAAAAAATCCCAGCACTCCCCCAGAAGGGTGCATAGAGTGCTAGAACGCTCCCCCAAAGAAGGTCAAGGAGCGTTGGCACTCCTTGATAGTGAGTAGGGGAGCATTGGCCTTCAATATTCATTTTTAAGTGTTTTTTTTCATGGAAAAATCTTTGCACTCTTCATCAAATGATTTCTCTTTCTTAAACCAGTATTTGAAGTGTCCTTTTGATGTCGTTCGAGACACGACATAGGCAATATGACTGTAAGATGTTTGTGACACTTGCAACACTTATGGCTAAAATGAAACACTTGTAATGCTTGTAATGATGACAATTGGTCATCATTGAAATGAGTAATTTTGATGTGTAACACTCATCCTTGTGAAGTGTCATTGAATTTGGTTTCTCCTTCACTCGTATATTCTCCTTCCCTTTCTTCTAATATTTCTTCTTCTACTTCTCTTTCCTTTTCACTTTCTTTCGTTCTTTCTTCTTGATGAAAAATTCACAAGGGGGGTGGTTCAAAGAGGGGGTTACTCCATTCTCTTTCATATTCTTTGGTGGGGGATCCAAAATAGATGCCTATATATATGCATGCAAGTCTTCCCATAAGCACCAAGGTATCTACTCCTTGGAGGGAACCGTTGTTATCTTCTGCTATGTTGACACTACTTCTTTGCACCCAATCTTCCTATGACATGAATAGGTCTCTTTATATCCAATGGGGTATGCCTTTGGGTTCTTTGATCTTTCTCTCACTACTCTTATCCTCTCTTGATACCTCATCCCTAGGGCCATGTCTCTTGAACAACCTTTTCTTTATGTACTTCTCTCTGGTGCAAATATTTCTCTAGCACATGCTTCTAGTGTGGTTTCCTTTCTCTTCATATTGGATATTACCACTCAATCGTTGCCCCTTGCTTGATTTTCCTTGCTTCTATGATTGACTTGCATCCTTATATCGACTCTTCTTGCATATCTCTTGGTTATATTTCTTCTCTGCTCTTTTGGATCCATTCTCTTCTCAAATCACCTCATGTTCTTCTATATCTCTTCTAGTAGATCCACTTTCTTTCTTCTTGTCCCTTATTTCCACCCCTCCATTCAACGTGAGGGGGGTTTACACGACCATTCTATCAGAATCCATGTGCATTATCCCCTTCTCCATGAACAACATCTTTATCCATAGATGGATTTCCTCCAATAATATCCTTCTAGGGCCAACTACAAATTTTCTTGCAACACTACTGAAGGATTCTCTACAATCAATAGCAAACTCAATAATATACCCTTCTTTCACATGATCAAACCAGAACTCAATAGATCTGGCCCACTTATTGTCCACATATCTCATCCGATTGACCATATCCAGGTCCCAAACCAGTGATTCTTTGGCTCCCCATGCAGAGTAATATATATCTCCCTCTTTATCCACTTATGTAATAAATAAGGAAGCTCAACAAAGAAAATTTCACGTAAATTGTATATGTACCTTTGTTTCCAACATTCAAGGTTGAGTTTTAGGTTCTTGGTCTCTTGTCACGTGAAATTGTCCTCCTCAAATATTCAATCTTGTATCTCCTTCCTGGAAGGTTTCCGCCTCATTTTCTTCCTTCAACATGTAGTACAAAACCTTTAGTTCCCAACAATGGAACCATTTGTTGGCTCAACTAGGGGGTTTTAGACCCAAGGTTCAATAGGCTTTACCAAAAAAAAACCCATAGGTGCTAATATATTCAATATTCAAGAACTGAATAAGGTCTCACCCGAGATGCCATGATAATCACAAAGGCCATTGATCTTGTGCAGGGTGTGAAGGAATAAAACATACATGAAACCTTCGTTAACTAGTCATTTAGTCATTCGTAACTACCACAACTTACTGTGTATAATAATGTAAAATAAGCATACAGTCACATCATAACTCATTAGATGCATAGATAAATGTGCTTCATAATTTATTCATTCAATGCAAAGACATTCAAATACATTTCTATACACAGAGGTCAAAGCTTACTCAAGATTCTTTAACAGACAAAATAGAGATGAGCCATGCACTCAAATCTACTTTCTCTCTCATATTCACACACAATATCCTTGAACATAGTCATAACTTATACCAAAAATAATTGGAGCTCTAACTCTTCTACAACTTACACATTATTCTACTACTCGATATATCTAGTGAAAAAAAACCCAACCCTTAAATATCCACATGCAGCCCCCATATCTTCCACGAAGCGTGGAAATCGTAACAAACTTTCCAACTCATCCACAACCTGGACCATGACCAGTAGGGTTGTTTCAAAAATAGTACAATGATTCCTACATATATGCGCAAATTTGGCATGCATGCAATCTCTTTGAGTCCTTATGCACAGTACAAAATGGGTTGGCATACGTAATAAATCCTTGTTTGGTGCATACGTTGAAACTTAGCACCACACAATACATATTCTTGAGTGTGCGCATGGTGCTGAATTGTGGCGCGTATGTAGTATTCAAACCCTTAGGTGAAAACAACCCCAAATTTTATATTTCAAAAGGATGAAGGAATCTATGAATACCCAAGGACCCCCTACCACTCTAGTTGCCCCATAGTTTAAACACAACTTCCCTCAACCACCACCACCAACCATCTTACACAACCCACTCCCTCAACAAGGAGTTGTCACTACACATCAATAGACTAGGCCCTCCACCCAATCAATGGGACAATATTTTACCCTAGGATAAGCTCAAATCGTAGAATTCTAATGACATTTGAAGAAATCCATCTTCATAATCACGATCGTCAATACAATATTCCTCCCAACTCTAATCCAACCACGTTGAACGCCATCCAATTACTATCAAGTACCCTTTGACGATCTCATGTCTTATTGGTGACCCTATCACATGTGTACTAAGATAACCTCTATGACATACTTCTCATAACCCACATGTCAGGGCAATGCATAGCTATAGCATTGTGTATGACTTGGATCAATCTCCCACAGTGATGTCCATATTTAAGGTAATATAAACATGTCCTTCACAAAGGAAATCTTTGCTAGCCACATTAGGGGTAGTAGACCCATTTGAATCACACCTTGTTACTTTTGATTTGGATATTTGGGAACATTGTCTCCCCTCCTTGGTTGCTTTCCAAATCCCAATAATGGTTCAAAACATCCCCATTCACTGATGCATTGTTGATGAGGTAGAATCTGCATGCATTATGTCCAAAAGAATCCAACAAAAGATCATCTCCCTTGAGCTAACCCCTTCTACTATTACTCTTCGGGCCTATGATGGATGCCCATCCCAACCCTAAGGTATTTTTCAAAATTTCCCCATAGATCTAGTGGAAAAAATGATCTTGATTGACATCAAGGCCATAGAAACCCTTTGGACTACAACATTCTCTTCAGACGCAACTACATGTACGTGATGAAGATAGTGACCTCATCCATTTTTTACACCATGATATTCCCTCACAATGGGAAGGTCATCAAAATTGATCAATTAACACATTATGAACCCCCGTGCATGCTCTATAAAGCAGTAGGCCACCCCAAAAACCTATGTCCCACTCTCCTAGAGTTACAAAACCTCATCCATCTACCCAAGACAACACCACTATTACCCACTCTAGTAGGAACATCCATAGACCCTACACAAGAGTATATCCCCCATGCAATAAAACATTGCATACCAATTTTGTGTGTGCTATATGTTCGCAATATGACCACTACACCCATCATTGTCCCTATATCCCCCAATTTTGAGACACACTAGTAGCAATCCATCAAACAACCTTGCCAAAACTCACATACACGATATCCCAACCATCAAAATCCACAAAGTCAAGTCCCTTTAGCATCTATTACATGTCCACTTCAATGAATGCATGTTGTACTTTTCCATGCACACTATGTAGTCAATTGGACCACTTCACATACATGTGTCCATTGATTATTCAATATTGATCTCACCGAATGATCGCCCTTCAAAATATTTGAGAGGCTCTCCACACCACATGGTCCCATAGAATTACAACCACAAAATTCATCATCAATTTATGGTATGACACCAAGGACTCACTCATGAATGAAAACTTCCCTGATGAGCATATATTTTTCATCTCATCAAAAGACCCTTGGTATGGTGACATCCTCACTTATATTCACACCCAAAATTTTGGTTCACATTTCTCATGAGATGATGGTTGACGTATTAGCACCAAGCCTAATGATATATCCTCATAGGATATGTTCTATATCTATAGGTATTCAACTCCATTTACATCATTACATCTCCCTCGATGAGGCAGAGTGAGTCCTTATTAATTTCCACGATTTCAGTTGTGGTGGACACCTATATGGTATGTCCACCACCTAGAAAGTCATCTAGGTCGATTAATTTTTCCGCATATTATTTCATGACTGCATTCAATTAGTCAAAATGTGTACCAAGTGCTAAATGTTCACACACAAAGCATAAACCCCATTAGTTCCTTTACACCCATCCATTACAGCCAACCCCTTTTGCAAATGAAGCATTGACTCCATTACATGCAACCCCCCATCTAGAAACAATCAAAAATACATAATTTTGTTTATTGACTACTTCACCAAATGGGCTAAATCAATGCCTACTTTCAACAATACAGAATATATGGTGACCCACTTCTTTTTCAATAATGTCATCACTCGCTTAGGGGTCCCTCAATAGTTCGTCTTATATCATGACAAACATTTTGAAAATGAAGTGTTTGAGGAATTATCTTCACATATTGGATTCACTAATGAGTTCACTTCCCCATACTACCCACAATCAAATGGTCAGGTGGCCATAAAAAAATTCCTCAAAACCATGCTACAACGCATAGTGAATAAACACAAAACCAACTAGCATCACATGCTTTTATTTGCATTGTGTGTATACCATACAATTGTCGAAACCACCATGGGTTTTACCCCTTTCCACCTCGTCCAACGGGTAGAAGCACTATTGACCATTGAATGTGAAATCCCGACACTTTGAACAACAATGGAACTACTACCAGATACCACTCTCATGGAACAATGCCTCATTTCCTTAGAAACTATTGACAAATATCATAAGTCCTTGTTACAATATAATGAGGCCACCAAAAAGCACTCAAAATCCACTTTCCATTTCCAAGTCAACCCTTGTTCCTCCAATGAGGGTGACCTTGTCCTGGCCTATCATATTTCTCATGATACCTTAGGCCATGGAAAGTTTGAATCCCTTTGGCACCACCCTTTTATCATTAAAAATTTCCTCACAAAGGGGGCATACATACTTTCTCATCCCAAAGACAACCTCCTCAAAGACCCTATCAATGGGTTAAACTTTAAGATGTTTTACCTTTAACTAGCCATTCTACTTCAAAACACCTCCATGTTCATATTTTTCTTTTGTAAAAATGTTCATAAATTTTTTTAATCTTTTTTGTACACGCACATCAAAATTTTCACATTTTTTTATCACTTTTCCTTGTTGTTTTACCAAATGAATCATTCACCGAAATATCACATTAGTTTTTCCAACTATGCTAGTCAATGGACTTAGAACCCTTCTTCAACGGCCTGGGCCATTTATTCACCTATGCATACACCACTTCACTAGTGGTGTGTGCTTAGGTCCAATTAAAAAAACCTAAGTAGAGTATGATGTTGTGATCAACCTTCTGGCTATTGTTTCTCAGCTTCACATTTGCCACTTTAGCATATTCTCGGATTCCTAGATTCCCATCCTGTAGTTGAACAATTTCTACCATGTTCGTGACCCTTGATTGTTTAGAAAATACCTGCAAGTTAAACTTATGTCATGGAATTTTGAATCCATTACATTCACACTCATTCCTAGAAGTGAGGACCAAATTGTAGACCATATTGCAAATGAAATTCTAGACTGGAATTTGTTTCACTAATCAAACATTCTTTACCATGAGTTATCTATATATACACTTGTATATGTTTTATCATCATCATATTCAAATCATGTACAAAAACTAAAGAGAGTAACATAAGAATATCATC
>JASDQU010013043.1:293037-321520 GCA_032191745.1 Picea mariana | reverse complement strand
TTCCACAGAGTGTATCTCCATAATTATAGCGAATCAAGAGATGAAATTTTTACCAGAAGTACCTTGATATGTCTTCTCAATACCATAGCAATTTAACCATCTGAATCGTTATATAAAAATTTTTATAGCAAAAATGGTAAGATGACCTGAAAATAACATACCTTAGAACACATCACCAAAAGACTTCATCCTCCCTTGAAATCCGGCCTTCTTTTTCTTCTTATTCCGTATGAAATTTGACTTGTATCAAATGAATGTATAATGATATTTCTTTATACCATTTATGTCACTTCCTTTTAACATTAGGGCCGACCTGACACTTTCTTATTTTGTAATTCTTTTCTTTAATTATATTCAGGATCTACATGTACAATTCACTTTGTCATCTTCAAAAATTCATTTCTCCTCAACCATGAGGATCCATGTGACGTGCCACATACCACCGGAAACAACATGATGTATACTATCCATCCATAGGTGTTGTATCTACATGTGCTATGAAATCAATGCTATGAGTATCATTGTGGACTCTGTCAAAGATCACTTGATACCCTACATATCCAATCTTGACTCATCCATGAAGATGTATGATGCCCTAACTAACCCTTTTGTAGTAAAAAATATTGGACAAGTGATGAGTCTGAAGACTGAGCTTCATGACACAAATATGACTAAGGATGACACTATAGCCTCATACTTTGTGAGGATTTCTTAGTTGAGATATCAACTACAAGATATTGAAGAAGTTATTCCAAAAAACGAAATTGTGAATATAGCACTTAATGGTCTTTCTAGATCATGGGATGCATTTGTTGCAAGCATGAATACAAGAAAGGAGTTTCCAATGCTGGAAGAAATTTGGACTTGTTGTGCACAATAAAGGACAAGAATAAAATCAAAATGAAGATCTCATAAGGAAGAGAAAGCTCAATCCTATGCAACAAAGTTCAAGATACATGAATGTAAGAAAATATTTGGTTCAAGAAATAAATTCAATCATAAGAGAGATATGCCGAAAGTACAATGTTTTGGTTTTCATGAATATGGCCACTAAAAAAGGGATTGTCCTAAAATAACAAAGAAGAGAAAGGAAAGACACCATGTGTCGGCTTCCACTAATGAAGAACCTTCAAAGAAAGTCAAGCATGAAGAAACAAATTTATTCTACTACTCAGCTCTTACAGGATCCTTTGAAGATGACATGTGGCTGATCGATATTGGAGCTTCAAGAAATATGACCAGTGATTGTGAAAATATCTCAAGCATGAAGGAAAAGGAAACCTCTCATAAAGTGTAACTTGGAGACAATAAGTCTTATGCAGTCAAGGTAATTGGAAAAGATTCTATCAAAATGGAATCATGTAACAATGTTCATCTTAGCAATGTTTTATATGTTCCTGGTTTGAAAAAGAATTTATTATCGATTTCTTGCTTGGAAGAAAAAGGATATAGAATAGCCTTTTTCGATGGAAAAGTTCTTGTATGGTATAAAGATTCAAAAATAGAATATTCTAGAGTTATTGGGATTCGTGAAGGAAGACTGTAAAAACTCCTAGGTCAGAATACTCAAGCTCTTGTACGTGATGAACTCAATCCTAGTGAGTTATGTCATAGAAGGTATGCTCACCTTTATTATCAAGAATTTTCATCTCTAAATCAGATGGTTGTAGGCATACCAGAGCTACAATTAGTAGAGGAAGGTATTTGCAGAGGATGTGCACTTGGGAAGATTATTAAGAAGTCATTCAAAAACAGTGATAATAGATCCAAGGGGATCTTGGATCTGATACACTTAGATGTATATGGTCCTATGATAGTGAAGTCTCTAGGAGGCTCTCCTTACTATGTGTTCATAGATGAATTCTCAATAAATACTTGGATGTACATAATAAAGATGAAAGATGAAGCATTTGGCAAGTTCCAAGAATTCAAAGTTGAAGTGGAAAACTTGACAAATAAGAATATCAAGACGATAAGATCTGATAATGGAGTAGAATACACCCCCAAGGAGCTCGTTTCCTTTTGTAAAGTAGTTGGGATTGGGAGGGAGTTAATTTTCCCACATAATCCTCAATAGAATGGTGTGGCAGAAAGAAAGAACCATTCCATTGAAGAATCGGTTAAGGAAACGATGAATGACCATAATCTATCCATTTTTCTATGAGGAGAAGAAACTATGACATTTGTATATATTCAGAATAGAAGTCCTCATTTTATATTGAAGAACATGACTCTAGAAGAATCCTTCTCCAGAAAAAAGTCAAGTGTGGAATACTTAGGGATCTTTAGTTGTCTTGTCCATATCCATGTTCTCATGGACAAAAGGAAGAAGTTGGAACCTTCAGGAAAGAAGGGCATATCCATTGGATATAGTGATACATCAAAAGCTTACAGAATTTATGTCCTAGGTCAACATAATATTGAAATAAGAAGGGACATAACTTTTGATGAGAATAATTCCTTCAAGAAATCTATATAAGATCCCATAGACTCCAATGATGAAGAAGAATATGAAGACCCCAAGGAAGAAAGTACATGTTCACGAGAACATCCCAGTGAAGAACCAAATCAACCACTTGAACCTGTAGAACCAGTTGTTGTACCCAAGAACAGAAAATGACCAACATGGCTAGAATCTACCTTACAGGAAGAAAGAATACATAAATCTTCCAATGGCACCTTTAGAGAAAGAAAGAGGCCAAAAGGTTCTCTAGTTATGTGACACTCATGATAAGTATTATCAATACAAAACCTTCCACCTTTGAAGAAGCAGTCAAGAAGAAATAATGGAAGGATGCTATGATAGAATAATATCAATCGATCATGAAAACGATGTATGGGAAATTGTGCCTAT
This sequence comes from Picea mariana, assembly GCA_032191745.1. Classification (NCBI taxonomy): domain Eukaryota; kingdom Viridiplantae; phylum Streptophyta; class Pinopsida; order Pinales; family Pinaceae; genus Picea; species Picea mariana. Next base: position 318,666 of record JASDQU010013043.1, on the reverse strand, counting down.
ACTTTAAGGAAAGTCTGTAGTAACTTGAAAATGGGTTTACAATATAAAGCATGCAATAGATGGGAGTATCGATAAATACAAGGCAATATTTGTGGCTAGAGGGTTCTCCCAGTAGGAGGGAGAAGACTATGATGAGACGTTTGCTCTAGTTGCCATATACCTCTATTAGAGCCATCATATCTCTTGCAACATCCATGGGTTGGAGTTTACATTATATGGATGTAAATACCACTTTTCTCAATGGAGTAATTGGGGAAGAAGTATACATAGAGAAACCTCAGGGTTTTGAGGTACACCAGAGAGAAACCCATGTATGCAGATTAAAGAAGGCCTTGCATGGACTCAAGCAAGATCTAAGAGCTTGGTATGCATGAATTGACAGTTACTTGATGAGACTTGGATTTTCCAAGATATATGTTGATCCAAACCTTTATTACAAGGTTGTGAATGATGCACCTATGATCCTACTACTATATATTGATGATTTCTTTTTGACAGGTGCAGAGCCTCTCATTATTCAGTGTAAGAGGGAGTTAGCCTTTGAATTTGATATGAAGGATCTTGGTCTCATGCATTACTATTTGGGACTAGAAGTATGGCATAAGCGTAGTGAAATCTTCTTATGGAAACGTGAGTATGTTGTAAAGATCCTTCAGAAGTTTGGGATGATGGATTGCAAATCCATGGCAACTCCCATGATGACAAATCTAAGGAAGTTGAGAGACTCTGATTCTAATCCAATAGATTTTTCCATGTACCGACAGTTGATTGGCTCATTGATGTATTTAGTTAATACATGACTGTACATTTTCTTTTTTGTGAACATGTTAATCTAGTTTCAGGTGGAACCTAGACATGAGAATTCGATAGCTGCAAAGAAAATTTTGAGATATCTTCATGGGAGGCTAAATTATGGTTTAATATATGTCTCAAACAATGACGTATAGTTGCATGGATTTACCGATTCAGATTGGGAAAGGAGTGCACATGAAAGAAATAGTACTTTTGGTATATGCTTTAGTTTGGGATCTACAATGATATCATGGGCTAGAAGGAAACAAAATTCTATTGCACTCAACACTGTAGAAGCATAATATATTGCAACTTGTGATGCTTTTATGGAAGCATTATGGCTTCGTAAGTTGGTTTCTGTACTATTTGATCAGGTGTTGGATTCGACTGTGATATATTGTGATAATAAAAGCTGTGTGAAGATTTTAGAGAACCCTGTGTTCCATGACAGGTTAAAGCACATTGAGATCAAGTATTATTTTATCCATGATAAAGTCCAGAAGGGAGAAGTGATTCTTTAATACATCTCCAATGATGAGCAGACAACTGATATTTTAACAAAGCCTCTATCCAATATAAAGTTTTCATACTTGAGGGACAAGTTGGGACTCGTGGAGATTTCTCCCCTAGTTGAAAGGGAGGAGATGACTTCCTCGGTTGGGAGGGAGTGATGATATATGGCATCATATATAGTCAGTGTGTCAGTGCCCATACATTTTCCAGGCGGAGAATGGTCCAAGTAGAACAAATTGATGGTGGACAGACATTCTCCCTATGGAGAATGGTCCAGGTTGACAGATTGTTGACGTATCATGGATTGGTATTTTCCTAAGGCACAGATTGTGGCCCGATTAGGAAAATGGTCCATGAATGATATTCTCCTGAGGAATAGTTAATGGACCGATCAGGTTGAATAGTTCACCCCAAAGGACATGGCAACTTGATTAGGGTGGTTGATACGGGACCGATATTTTCTAAGGCACTTATGGGTATAGATTGATCTCTATGGTACATATGGTGACTCGATTAGAAAATAGTCCAAGACTAGCATTCCTGTACGAATGGTCTCTGTAGCCCATGGTGTGTATTTCAACATCTGGGAGAACTGACATTCTTCTAGGACATATGTCCAAATTAGAATAATGCTCCTTGTATCCCAATACGGGGCATTCATCATTTGTTGGGACATTCATTCTTCTAAGGCATATGTCCAGATTAGAAGAATGGTCCATGTATCACTTTGTTGAGTGGGTGACTTATGCGAGACACTTTGTTGAGTGCATTGAGTTCAACACATGAATTATTCAACATCATGCCCGATTACTCAGATGGATTATGGCCTCGAGATATTATGCATATGATGATATATTTTGATGCCAGGATGCTATCGGATGATACTGATAGTGATGATGATGCTTGTGACTTGATCTATGTGATCATGAGATAGCCTATGTGGCTATGATGATGCTACCTGTAGAATGGTCTTCTTGATACTATTACAGTTAATACCTCCCTATCTAGGAGGTAGTGTTGATATTATGGTAGTTGTGGGAGGTATCAACCTCCATGTGTAACCTCTGACTAGAATAGAATATTTTGGAAGAAAGAAAACTCCTAAACAAATGTGTGAGAACCCTAGAAGACAAGTCGACTCAGTAAAATAATTAATATTAAAGTATTAGCCTCTAGAAAGAGAAGTCAACCTATACAATTGACAAGGAGCACTATAAATAGATGGCGCTTGATCTCATTTGGACACACACACACTCTCACTTAAGATAAGTGGTGTGCAAGTCTAGACGAGGAGTGCAACTGCAACGATTGTAGTTGGGAGCTGGTCTTGGTTTGTGGTTTGGGACCTTCTTCTTCGTGTTGTAAAGGTGTGTTGTCTCTTGGTTATTTGTTGGGACTAGTGCTCCTTCCATAATTATTCTATCTGTCAAGTTTACAGTGCTTGGGGGTGGTTGCGTGCCTATGTTTGGGTGACACTATTGTGATATTGTCTATGGTTAAATGAACACATCTTAACAATCATCTCTTCCCATCTCATGAAATTTAGGAAGCCTAAGAGTTAAGTTTATATTATCCATACTTGTTAGGAACCAAATATCAATATAGCATAGAAAAACCTCAGAATAAGTACCCAACGCCTTGAAAAAGAGAGAAATTCAGATGATAAGCCTCTTCAAGGGGGAAACCTCCTTATGACCACATAAATGTTCAAATACAAGATGATTCCAAATGAAAATGTCTCCTTGGTATATATAGGAGACTAGGAGGTATAATTTGTCTGGAGGCTTATTTGGTGTATAAGTTCCCTTTTTTGGTGGCATGTTGTCCAAGTATCACTTTAAACCTTGATTTTGAGGTGGTTCTACTAGAAAATCTTCCTTTTATTATATCTCCAAAATTTCATTCCTTCTGAGTATGGAATTTTCTTTTTTGTAGGTCTTTGATATTTCTTCTCTGCAATGCCATGGGTCTAATCAAAATTGGATGTGCCAAGTGGAATTTACGGTAACTTCCCCACAACTTGTTGATTTTTTTCCCCACACAAAATAATTGATTTAAAATTCTAAAACTCATACCAGAACTACTACGGTCTATCCACTATTCAATGCAACTGGTATCACTCAATTTGGATACTCTTGGAAGAAGTTATGATTTTTTTACCCGGAACACCTTCTTGAGACTAGTCAATAGGACTAGTCAGATACCCTATCTTCCACAGGTTGTATCTAGAAATGTAAGATGACCCAGAAGCTAAAATTGTTACCACATATACCTTACTAATTTCTGTGAATATCCTTTGGATTCCAGGGTCTGAAATGTTACATAAAAACTTTTATACCGAAAATTCCGCAATGACTTAATTCAGGATGATTCCAAAACCCTATCTTAGAAAGGATGTATCTCCAAAAGTGTAAGGCCTCAAGAGCTGAAATGTTAACCCAACGTACCTTGATCCATCTACTAAATATCCTCCAATCCATTAATTTTGAATCGTTGTATAAAAAATGTTATAGTGAAAATTCCAAGGTGTCTTAGATGTAGTAGCGAAACCCCAAGACGTTGAGCTCTGATACCATATGTTAGGAACCAGATATCAATATAGCATAGAAAAACCTCAGAATAAGTAATCAACGCCTTGAAAAAGAGATAAATTCATATGATAAGTCTCTTCGAGGGGGAAACCTCTTTATGCCCACATAAATGTTCAAATACAAGATGATTCCAAATGAAAATGTCTCCTTAGTATATATAGGAGACTAGGAGGTATAATTACAACTAATGGACTAAAGCCGACATAAATAAAATAACATTACTAATGTAATATTCCCCAATTAAGGGGTAATGAGCCACTATTTATGGCTTAACAATACTCAATCTATAACTATGTCTTCTTGACTAAATATTAGTTGTTGTTGATTTTGATACTCGTTGTTACAGGAAAATCCCCTTGCAGACAGGTGAAATTCCGCTTGGATCTAGACCCCTATAACCAAGACAGAAAAGTGCTAACTTTGGTCACTGACATTCCTTTAAACCTAGCTAAACTAATCTATAGAGAAGAGGAAGAAGATGTACCTTTTTACAATGTTTGTCCTTGCCTAGTCCAAGTTGAGCTTTGATCCCCAAGCTCTTCAACAAGTCCTGCAATCCAATCAAACACAAAGCATGCTTCTTATTCTAATATGATTAGTTTGAAACTAGATCTATCCATTAAAGACAAGTTCATGTAGGCATACACAATCTTGAAGGAAACAGGCCAAGCACATGTATTAATGAGAACTCAATATCCAACCCCTTTGCTCAAATAATCCACAATCAAAATGGTGTTGCTTCACTGATTATCTTCCGTATGAGATCATAATTTTGATGCCTCTAAACTTCCATCTCTTTCACCATGAGGAGGCCTCCTTATATAGGCTTTGAGAGGCCCAACCACCTTAGAGATTATTGGGATAGGTTGAGGATCCTTCTCCATCAGTTGTGTATCTTCCCTAAGATCCAGCCTTAATCTCAAATTCGAATCCAACTAACTCTGGAGATGAGGGGGATTTTTCTCTAATTTTCCTCAATAACCCAAGATCTCCTCAAAAAATCCAATGCTCCCTCAGAATGGAGCACAGAGTGTTGCAAGACTCCCCTAAAGGAGGGCAGGGAGCGCTGGCACTCCTTGACAGTGGGTAGGGGAGCGCTGCCCAAAAACTCCTCAAAAAATCCCAACGCTCCCCCAGAAGGGTGCACAGAGTGTTGGAACGCTCCCCAAAAGAAAGTGAAGGAGTGCTAGCACTCCTTAACAGTGGGTAGGGGAGCACTGGCCTTTAAAATTCATTTTTAAGTGTTTTTTTTCATGGAAAAATCTTTGTACTCTTCATCATATAATTTATCTTTCTTAAACCGGTCTTTGAAGTGTCCTTGTGATGTCATTCGAGACACGACATAGGAAAGATGTCTATAAGATGTCTGTGACACTTGTGACACTTATGGATAAAATGAGACACTTGTAATGCTTGTAATGACAACAATAGGTCATCATTGAAATGATTAATTTTGATGTGTAACAGATTTCCCCCCAAAGTGCGAAGTTAGAAGACGTGATGAATGAAGTACTTTGTAGACTTTTTCGAGCAAGGGTGTGGACTCGAAGAACCTGGTAGAAGCTGCACACAACCATCAAACAAATATTATGATACATTTCAAACCCAAGGTAAGCATACCTATGCTTAGGTGATAAAGACTTGCAAGGTACGACCGCGATCAAATACACTGTGGATCCATAATTGTATTAACAAAAAGGTATAGCCACCCAAGATACAAAGTGGATCTGTGTGACAATATATGTGTCAATGTTCAAGAGAAACTCTATCGCAACCTGGGAAAAGTACATATCAGAGTGATCACTCAACCTGGGGTCTTCTTACTGATCCTGATGCAGTACGAATCTAACTATGTGAATAGATGTTCTGATGTCGAACATGGCAGAGACCACTTGATTATCTGTCAATGAGGTAAACCATTAACAAGTGTGAGGGAAATCACCATTGATGTCAATGATTCCCAAGGTACCCTAGTACATTCCAGTGAATGTGAATAGATGAGATGAAGTTGAAAATCTGCGAAATCAGTCGATTAGAGGTCAATGATGTAAACCCATTGTTGGACATGAGGAGGCTTGCCATTGAGGCATGCAGGTCCCAAGGTACTAACTGGTTTCTAAGTCTAGTTCCCAGATACTGTGATGAATTCGACAGGAACATACTCGTTGAAGGAGGGCCTTGATGTATCCCCCATAAACGACATGAAACAGACACACATGTATTGAAACAGGAAATTTGTGATGGTTGACTCTCGAGGCAGATACTTCCCTTGAACACTGAGGCACAACATCAGAAACATGACATGGACCAAAACATGATGATGCAATGGATATTGTGACTTTCTTCGGGTGACCCAAAGGAGTAAGAAAACTCAGAGGATTGGTTCAGTGCAGAGGTTCAATGGATTAAAATGCATGCAAAGACAAAGCGTCGTGTTCAAGGGCGACTGTAAGAGTGGCTGGTGATGTTCTCTAAAACTGCTTGGCTTGCTTCCTTCAATTTTTTCCCCCATCCAGATAGACGAGGACCTATTTTTAATTTAACAAGCTCGAGGAGGATGAAACATGCTTGATATAACTCACCTTCGGTAAGTCCCTCTTCCTTTGTTTAATGAACTGGAAGAAGTAAGGGTTCGGTCGTGTATGGGCCCTTCAATGTATGATTTTTTTAACGAGTCCAGAGAAGGTAAAAGCGATGATTTTTCATATTTAGAGAGTTTGAAAAGAACTTAAAGATGACTCCAGGATTGTCCTTTTTCATAATGTTAGTGTCGCAAGGCCAAAAAAGAGATAAACTACCACTCGAAAGACGCCCTTTCAAGCCTTTTAATGAGTGTGAAAGGAAGCAAGATCAGTCGACAATATTTTCAGGTTTAGAGAGTCTGAAAAGAGCTTAAAGGAGACTCCAAGGGGTTCCTTTTTCATATAACCATGCGAGTCTGAAAAAGAGATAAAAGTTTACTTGGTTGCGTTCTCATGTTTTTTCGAGTGTGAGAAGGAACTAATACCATGCTCGGTATTGGTTTCAGTTTTACACAAGCTTGAAACAAAATTAATCTATGCTTCTAAATTCCCAATGTAATTTCCAAAGGTAGGGATACCCATGGATGGTTGGTAGTCTGCCCCAAGCTTGAAAATCTATCGGCTTAACTCCAGAATGATAATCAAAGGCTGGAGACATGCCCCCCAAGCTTCAATTCATTCATCGACTTTGAGGTTGTCACCAATTTTTGTACTAGATGGAGAAAAAGGATACAGGTGGATGAAATGAAGGTTAAAATACAAGACCTAATGAAAGACTCAACTTGGTATGAGAGGTGACTGTTTCATTTTTAAATAACTTGATACAGAAAAATAACTATGCTCAGGGCTCTGGGTTGAATCCCTGGATTTCAGTTTCATTTTTTTACCGAACTTGCTACAGAGAGGAAAACTGTGCTCAAGACCTCTGCTTCATTTTTTAACGAGCTTGACATAGAGAAGCAAAACCATGCTCATAGCTTATGTTTCATTTTTTAACGATATTTCCACAAAGAGGAAAACTATGCTCATGTCCTCTATTTCACTTTTTAACGAGCTTGCCATAGAGAAGAAAAAGTATGCTCGTGGACTCTTCTTGATCATGGGTTCCAAGAGGATAAATCTCTGGAAGGAAACCATGTCAAGGGACAAAACTCGGTCATGGCTTCGAAGAGATCTTCACTAGATGGAAGAATAATGCTCTGGAAGGAACACATGTCGAGGGTCGTGACATGGGTAAGGAGATCAGGCTCTAATAGCCCTATCGAAGAGATCACCAATTCAACTACCGGATCTAAGTCATCTTCCTCGGCAACTGAAGGCATGGGAGATAATGCCACATAATTGACATGTGGCATGGGTGATACCGATTGCATATAAGACCCATTTAGGGAGGTCATTGGGTTGATGGTCAAGTCAAGGCGAATAAACGAAGGTTGATCAATAGTCACCATTATTCCATCGTGAGGGAAAGATATCAGAAGAAAAAAAGTTGACACAAGAGCTTTCATGGCATAGAAATAATCTCGGCCAAGGAGTAAATCGAAATCCAAGGGGTCTTGGACTACCATAACATCAATAAAGACAGTTTTCCCTCCCAAAGTTACGGGAAACTCAAGAAGGATCCCTAAAGGGTGACTGGTTCTTCTGTTAAAAGAAAACAGAGTCTAGGTAACCGGAACAAGATGAGGATAACCCAAAGCTTGCCAAGAAATAGAGGACAAAATACTAACATAAAAACCTTCATTTATCAGCGCATGAGGAACGTCCCGACCACAAACCTATACTGTAATCTTGAAAGGAATGTGAGAGGGAAGACGGGGTCCATTTGGCACACCCCAATCAAAAAGGATGGCCTCATTACTTGGAGGGGGTTTCACGTGAGAAGGAGGAATTCTCCCCAATACGGTAGATTCTGTATCAACAAGAAAAAATTGGGCAGAATCAGGTTTTCTCTCTAGCGAGAGAGTAGGATCGATTGGTAATGACATCAAATCGACCACTTGGGTTTCATTCTCCTAGGGGAGAATGCGGTCAACAGGTGGAAACAGATTGACTGCTTGGGTTGCACTCTCTAACCAGAGAGCGGGATCGACCGAAAATGGGATCGAATCAACCACTTTATCAACTGGTTCAAATAAGGATGTGACCAGATTGACGTCATGATCAACCAGATTGACCGATGAAGGGACCAGAGAAACCACTTTGGCACTCATTAGAGGAGGAGTGGGATTGACCACATTGGCACTCTTCAGATGAAGGGTGGGAATGACCAATGACGAGACTGGATGAGTCACTTCGGTTTCACTTTTCAGATGAAAAGTGAGGCTGATCGATGACGAAACTAGATCAGCTACATTGGTTAGTGGTTCAACCAAAGATGAAACTAGATTGACCACCTGATCAACCAGACTAACCAAGGATGCAACCGGATTGACCATTCCATCAACTAACAATGGGTTGGGGACAATCTTATGATAACCAGTTGGGAGTTGAATCTTTTCCAAAAGAGAAGAAGCCTCATCCATACGAGGGGAAAGGTGAGAATAATGATCACCTTCGCATAACATACAAGGAAATTTGACAGTTGTCTTCTTCTTACCAACCTTAACGTCACTAGTTGACATGGTGTCACCAACATGTCTAGCAGGGGTCGATGATGTGGAGGAACACATTTATAAGACCTTGGGAAAACCAAGGAAATCCCTCAGAAAGTGGTCACCCTTACAAAGACTACAAGGGAATTTGGGTTTCAGATTCTTCATTTTAATCTTGTTGACCTCATCAACACTCCCAGTACGATTAATAGTAGTTGGTTGCTTGGATCCAACATATGATATGGTTGGAGGCTTGGTCCTTTTCAGGTTATTCTTCTTCTTCTGTTTCTGTTTCTTCTTCTTCTTATCAACCTGGCTACTTTCTTTAGAGCTTTCACTAGGCGAAGAAGGAGAAAGGGAAGGAGACGTAATGGGTAAAGAAGGAGAAGAATTGACATGAGGTTGATGTGTAGGTGGTGTACTGACATCTAAATTATTAGGTGTATCTGAAGCACTTGGAATATTCGAGATCATCGGAGTGGGGAACAACCAAACCGATAATCCAATGGTGAGTCCCGGAAGACTCAATGTGGCAATGTACGAAGGACCAATGTTTCCAAAATAAGGAAAGGTGAAAGGTTCCTTGGGACAAGGGGTTCCACCATTGGTACTCCCAGGAGTTGATTCCATTAACACTGACTCAACATAAGGGCCACTAAGTAAAACAAGAAACACACGCTATGAATCTAAGAAGCAAACAATCAAACAAAACTTCCCACAATGAAACCACTAGTTGGTGATGAAATCCAATGTCGCGAGATCAATATAGGAAGGGGAGGGGATAGAGTGGGTGGATCAGTTATGTTGGTGACCTGCTTAATGGACTTATGCCTTGGGTCAAACTTCCAATCAAAGACAAAGCATGCTTCCTATTCTATTACGATTATTTTGAAACTAGATCTATCCATTAAAGACAAGTTCATGTAGGCATACACAATCTTGAAGGAAACAGGCCAAGCACATGTATTAATGAGAAATCAATAGAGATACTTACATACCTTTGATGCAGATGCAACAACCTCACCAAGATTTCCTTGTCCAACCCCTTTGCTCAAATAATTCACGATCGAAATGACTATGCTTCACTGATTATCTTCCTCATGAGATCATAAGTTTGATGCCTCTAAACTTCCATCTCTTTCACCATGAGGAGGCCTCCTTATATAGGATTTGAGAGGCCCAACCACCTTAGAGATTCATGGGATAGGTTAAGGATCCTTCTCCATTAGTTTTGTATCTTCCCTAAGATCTAACCTTGACCTCATATTCGAATCCAACTAGCTCCAGAGATGAGGGGGATTTTCCCTTGATTTTCCTCAACAACCCAATATCTCCTCAAACAGCCCAGAGCTCCCTCAGAATGGAGCACAGAGTGTTGAAAATCTCCCCCAAAGGAGGGCAGGGAGCACTAGAACTCCCTGGCAGTGGATAGGGGAGCGTTTCCCAAAAATTCCTAAAAAAATCCCAGCGCTCCCCCAGAAGGGTGCACAGAGTGCTAGAACACTCCCCCAAAGAAGGTCAAGGAGCGTTGGCACTCCCTGATAGTGAGTAGGGGAGCGCTAGCCTTCAAAATTCATTTTTAAGTGGTTTTTTTCATGGAAAAAGCTTTGTACTCTTTGTCAAATGATTTCTCTTTCTTAAACCAGTATTTGAAGTGTCCTTGTGATGTCATTCGAGACACGACATAGGCAATATGACTATAATATGTTTGCGACACTTGCGACACTTATGGATAAAATGCCACACTTGTAATTCTTCTAATGACGACAATTGGTCATCATTGAAATGAGTAATTTTGATGTGTAACACTCATCCTTGTGAAGTGTCACTGAATTTGGTTTCTCCTTCACTCGTATCTTCTCCTTCCCTTTCTTCTAATATCTCTTCTTCTACTTCTCTTTCCTTTGCACTTTCTTTTGTTCTTTCTTCTTGATGAAAAATGCACAAGGGTGGCGGTTCAAAGAGGGGGTTACTCCATGCTTTTTCATATTCTTCGGTGGGGGATCCAAAACAGATCCCTATATATATCCACACAAGTCTTCCCATAAGCACCAAGGTCTCTACTCCTTGGAGGGAACCGTTGCTATCTTCTGCTATGTTGGCACTACTTCTCTGTGCCCAATCTTCCTATGAAGTGAATAGGTCTCTTTCTATACAATGGGGTGTGACTTCGGGTTCTTTGATCCTTCTCTCACTACTCTTGTCCTCTCTTGATACCTCATCCCTAGGGCCATGTCGCTTGAACAACCTTTTCTTTATGCACTTCTCTCTGGTGCAAATCTTTCTCTAGCACATGCTTCTAGTGTGGTTTCCTTTCTCTTCATCTTGGATCTTACCACTCAATCATCACCCCTTGCTTGATTTTCCTTGCTTCTATGATTGACTTGCATCATTATATTGACTCTTCTTGAATATCTCTTGGTTATATTTCTTCTCTGCTCTTTTGGATCCATTCTCTTCTCAACTCACCTCATCTTCTTCTGGATCTCTTCTAGTAGATCCACTTTCTTTCTTCTTCTCCCTTCTTTCCACCCCTCCATTCAATGCGAGGGGGGTTTACACGACCATTCTATCAGAATCCATGTGCATTATCCCCTTCTCCATGAACAACATATTTATCCACAGATGGATTTCCTCCAATAATCTCCTTCTAGGGCCAACTACAAATTTGCTTGCAGCACTACTGAAGGATTCACTACAATCGATAGCAAACTCAATAATATACCCTTCTTTCACATGATCAAACCAGAACTCAATAGATCTGGCCCACTTATTGTCCACAAATCTCATCTGATTGACCATATCCAGGTCCCAAACCAGTGATTCTTTGGCTCCCCATGCAGAGTAATATATATCTCCCTCTTTGTCTACTTATGTAATAAATAAGGAAGCTCATTAAAGAAAATTTCATGTAAATTGTATATGTACCTTTGTTTCCAACGTTCAAGGTTGATTTTTAGGTTCTTGGTCTCTTGTCACGTGAAATCGTCCTCCTTATCAAATATTCAATCTTGTATCTCCTTCATGGAAGGTTTCCACCTCATTTTCTTCCTTCAACATGTAGTACAAAACCTTTAGGTCCCAACAATGGAACCATTTGTTGGCTCGACTAGGGGGTTTTAGACCTAGGGTTCAATAGGCTTTACCAAAAAAAACCCATAGGTGCCAGCATATTCAATATTCAAGAACTGAATAAGGTCTCACCCAAGATGCCATGAGAATCACAAAGGCCATTGATCTTGTGCAGGGTGTGAAGGAATAAAACATACATGAAACCTTCGTTAACTAGTCATTTAGTCATTCGTAACTACCACAACTTACTGCGTATAATAATGTAAAATAAGCATACATTCACATCATAACTCATTAGATGCATAGATAAATGTGCTTCATAATTTATTCATTCAATGAAAAGGCATTCAAATACATTTCTATACACAGAGGTCAAATCCTACTCAAGATTCCTCAACAGACAAAATAGAGATGAGCCATGCACTCAAATCTACCTTCTCTCTCATATTCACACACAATATCTTTGAACATAGTCATAACTTATACCAAAAATAATTGGATCTCTAACTCTTCTACAACTTACACATTATTCTACTACTCGATATATCTAGTGAACAAAAACCCAACCCTTAAATATCCACATGCACCCCTTTCGTAACAAACTTTCCAGCTCATCCACAACCTAGACCATGACCAGTAGGGTTGTTTAAAAAATGGTTACAATGATTCCTACATATATGTGCAAATTTGGCATGCATGCAATCTCTTTGAGTCCTTATGCACAGTACAAAATGGGTTGGCATACGTAATAAATCCTTGTTTGGTGCATACATTGAAGCTTGGCACCGCGCAATGCATATTATTGAGTGCGCGCATAGTGCTGAATTGTGGCGCATGTGTAGTATTCAAACCCTTAGGTGAAAATAACCCCAAATTATATATTTCAAAAGGATGAAGGAATCTATGAATACCCAAGGACCCCATACCACTCTAGTTTCCCATAGTTTAAACACAACTTCCCTCAACCACCACCACCAACCATCTTACACAACCCACTCCCTCAACAAGGAGTTGTCACTACACATCAATAGACTGGGCCCTCCACCCAGTCGATGGGAAAATATTTTACCCTAGGATAATCTCAAATCGTAGAATTCTAATGACATATGAAGAAATCCATCTTCATAATCACGATCGTCAATACGGTATTCCTCCCAACTCTAATCCAACCACGTTGAACGCCACCCAATTAGTAGCAAGTACCCTTTGACGATCTCATGTCTTATTGGTGACCCTATCATATGTGTACTAAGAGAACCTCTATGACATACTTCTCATAACCCACATGTCAGGGCAATGCATAGCTATAGCATTGTGTATGACTTGGCTCAATCTCCCACAATGATGTCCATATTTAAGGTAATATAAACATGTCCTTCACAAAGGAAATCTTTGCTAGCCACATTAGGGGTAGTAGACCCTTTTGAATCACACCTTGTTACTTTTGATTTGGATATTTGGGAACCTTGTCTCCCCTCCTTGGTTGCTTTCCAAATCCCAGTAACGGTTCAAAACATCACCATTCACTGATGCATTGTTGATGAGGTAGAATCTGCATGCATTATGTCCAAAAGCATCCAGCAAAAGATCATTTCACTTGAGCTAACCCCTTCTACTATTAATCTTCAGGCCTATGATGGATGCCCATCCCAACCCTAGGGTATTTTTCAAAATTTCCCCATAGATATAGCAGGAAAAATGATCTTGATTGACATCAAGGTCATAGACACCCTTTGGACTACAATATTCTATTCAGACGTAGCTATATGTACGTGATGAAGAGACAGTGACCTCATCTATTGTTTACACCATGATATTCCCTCACAATGGGAAGGTCATCAAAATTAATCAATTAACACATTATGAATCCCCGTGCATGCTCTACAAAGCAGTAGGTCACCCCAAAAACCTATGTCCCACTCTCCTAGATTTACAAAACCTCATCCATCTACCCAAGGCAACACCACTATTACCCACTCTAGTAGGAACATCCACAAACCCTACACAAGAGTATATCCCCCATGTAATAAAACATTGCATACCAATTTTGTGTGTGCTATATGTCCGCAATATGACCACTACACCCATCATTGTCCCTATATCCCCCAATTTCGAGACACACTTGTAGCAATCCATCAAACAACCTTGCCAAAACTCACCCACACAATATCCCAACCATCAAAATCCACAGAGTCTAGTCCCTTTAGCATTTATTACATGTCCACTTCAATGAATGCATGTTGTACTTTTCCATGCACACTATGTAGTCAATTGGACCACTTCACATACATGTGTCCATTGATTATTCAATATTGAACTCACCGAATGACCGCCCTTCAAAATATTTGAGAGGCCCTCCACGCCACATGGTCCCATAGCATTACAACCACAAAATTCATCATCAATTTATGGTATGACACCAAGGACTCACTCATGAATGACAACTTCCCTGATGAGCATCTATTTTTCATCTCATCAAAAGACCCTTGGTATGGTGACATCCTCACTTATATTTGCACCCAAAATTTTGGTTCACATTTCTCATGAGATGATCGTTGATGTATTAGCACCAAGCCTACTGATATATCCTCATAGGATATGTTCTATATCTATAGGTATTTGACACCATTTACATCATTACATCTCCCTCGATGAGGTAGAGTGAGTCCTTATTAATTTCCACAATTTCACTTGTGGTGGACACCTATATGGTATGTCCACCACCTAGAAAGTCATCTAGGTCGATTAATTTTTCCCCATATTATCATGATTGCATTCAATCAGTCAAAATGTGTACCAAGTGATAAATGTTCACACATAAAGCACAAGCCCCATTAGTTCCTTTACAGCCATCCATTACAACCAACCCCTTCTGCAAATGAAGCATTGACTCCATTACATGCAACCCCCCATCTAGAAACGATCACAAATATATAATTTTGTTTATTGACTACTTCACCAAATGGGCTAAATCCATGCCTACTTTCAACAATACAGAAGATATGGTGACCCGCTTCTTTTTCAATAATGTCATCACTCGCATAGGGGTCCCTCAATAGTTGGTCTCAGATCACGACAAACATTTTGAAAATGAAGTGTTTGAGGAATTATCTTCACATCTTGGATTCACTAATGAGTTCAATTCCCCATACTACCCACAATCAAATGGTCAATTTGAGGCCATAAAAAAAGTCCTCAAAACCATGCTACAACGCATAGTGAATAAACACAAAACCAACTAGCATCACATGCTTTTATTTTCACTTTGTGTATACCATAAAATTGTGGAAACCACCATGGGTTTTACCCCTTTCCACCTCATCCAATGGGTAGAAGCACTATTGACCATTGAATGTGAAATCTCGACACTTTGAACAACAATGGAACTACTACCAGATACCACTCTCATGGAACAATGCCTCATTTCCTTAGAAACTATTGACAAATATCATCAGTCCTTGTTACAATATAATGAGGCCACCAAAAAGCACTCAAAATCCACTTTCCATTTCCCAGTCAACCGTTGTTCCTCCAATGAGGGTGACCTTGTCCTGACCTATCATATTTCTCATGATACCTTAGGCCATGGAAAGTTTGAATCCCTTGGCACCACCCTTTTATCATTAAAAATTTCCTCACAAAGGGGGCATACATACTTTCCCATCCCAAAGACAACCTCCTCAAAGACCCTATCAATGGGTTATACTTTAAGAGGTTTTTCCTTTAACTAGCCATTCTACTTCAAAACATCTCCATGTTCATATTTTTCTTTTGTAAAAATGTCCATAAAAAAATTTAATCTTTTTTGTACACGCACATCAAAATTTTCACATTTTTTATCACTTTTCCTTGTTGTTTTACCAGATGAATCATTCACCGACATATCACATTAGTTTTTCCAACTGTGCTAGTCGATGGACTTGGAACCCTTCTTCAACAGCTTGGGCCATTTACCATTTATTCACCTATGCATACACCACTTCACTAGTGGTGTGTGCTTAGGTCCAATTAGAAAAATCCAAGCAGAGTATGATGTTGTGCTCAACCTTCTGGCTATTGTTTCTCACCTTCACATTTGCCACTTCGGCATATTCTTGGATTCCTAGATTCCCATCCTGTAGTTGAACAATTTCTACCATGTTCATGACCCTTGATTGTTTAGAAAATACTTGCAAGTTAAACTTATGTCATGGAATTTTGAATCCATTACATTCACACATATTCCTAGAAGCGAGGACCAAATTGCAGACCATATTGCAAATGAAATTCTAGACTGGAATTTGTTTCACTAATCAAACATTCTTTACCATGAGTTATCTATATATACACTTGTATATGTTTTTTCATCATCATATTCAAATCATGTACAAAAAATAAAGACAGGAACATAAGAATATCATCAGAAACACAATTTCAAATCATTTATTTACATCATCATGCAGAGATGTCAAAGTTAATTTGTGTGTGTGTGTGAGAGAGAGAGTAGTTTTAAAAATGGGGTCCATCGATATATATGGGTAGGCCCTCACTATGGACACACTCACCTATCATATACAAAATGGTGGCATTACCCCTATACATTCCATCTACAAAAAATGTGGGCCTCACCCATATACATATAAATATACAAAAAGTGGGCCCCACCCACCCATAAGATCACACAACCCTAAGGTGGCCTAAGCTCTAGCAACCCCCCAGTTGGTGGCTCTATGTCGGTTGGAGGCCCCCCACTAGCCAAAGGCATCATCTTTCCATGGACCTCCACACTTTCCATTATTTCCCATTGCACCAATGTGTACCACTCAAGGCTGAGGCCTATGCAGACCTCCAACTGCTCCTCCTCCTCCTACACCTCAATCCACCTAACCTCTTGTACCCCCCAGAGTTCCCTCTCAAACCAATGACATAGATCATCTAGTTGATCCTAGAAACTCAACATCTCTCTCTAAGGCTCCTTCAACTACTGGATACACCAGGTGGCATGGTGGGGCCCATATCCATTATGATTGGCCGGAAACCATGTTCCTTGAGCCCATACGGGGGCTCAGAAGCTCCATTTTTTGAACCATTTGCACTATCAGGATCACCATATGCGATTCTACACAATGTTATGATTCGTTCAAATTTTCAGACACTTTCCCCAAGATCTCCTGTCTCATCACCCATGTCACAGGTAATCTTTCACACTATCATTTTTTTACTCCAAATTCCTATATCAAATTCTTTACTTTTGGGTGTTTTTCACTTCAGATATTGGTTTTTTGTGTGCAGGTACTTATTGATAGGTTAATGTCACCCTACTTCACAAAAATTCCATAGCCCCTTCGGGTATATAATTCTTCAAAAATGGCATGTAGTCACTCCCTCCATGAATAATTTCATTTACCAGTATCATCCCTCCACATATGCCTCTAGGATCACATTGCCCCATATCATAGCAACTTCACCCAAGTCCATTTGCGTCTGATTGTTTTTCTCTGGTAGTTTTTAACCTACAAGGGTTGGATCAAAATTTAATCTCCCCTACCAAAGTTACACCCATGACTTTTTATCCCATAGCATGGGAATCCAAGTATATCTCACTTTTGAGAATGAACCTCATGCTTCTTCTCATCATATTGCTAGCTCAAGCACCCACATACTCCAAAATTTTCACAAGCTTTTAGTTGGTTATGTTGAATTCACTTTTTCCTTTTCATTGGCCCCTCATTTTCCCCAATATCAATTAACCATCTTCATTCCGCTCATCATTCACCCACCCCCACAGAGACTCAACCTTTGGGGCCCCACCCCCCATTTGTTCTCACCAAGCCGAGACACTTGATCACTAGGGCACCCATCTCTGTGTTTGCACATGTAACCCAATTATTTTATTCATTTGGTAATTGTAAAAAGAACCTTTGATTTACAAATAACAAGTAGACTTAGGCCATCACAAAAATGGCACCATTCTTTACCCAACAATATCCCTAGTCGCCCTTTGTTGGAGCATTCACATTGAATCACCCTGTATGAATACATCCCTATTATTGTAAAAATCTCGAGTATCCAAGTACCATTCATTATGATCCCTAAGTTTTTACCCATAACTACCAACTCTTTGCAGCCTCGTCACCCTCAGTTAAAATTTGACAATACCTTTCCTGTATCTGATTTTCCTCCTGACTTCATATCAGTTTTTGTCCAGTTGAATATTTAACTACCACCACTATCAATAATCAATTATGATCCAACCAAGGGAAGTCTTGAGTCCCATTTTCCATGGACCTCATCCATGTACTTATACACACATCATTTTTACCAAGTTAGTACCTAGTACCATATTTGTTAATTGATTTCAAGGGGCACACTGCCATTTGAAATCATGGCTCCATTCTTGTCGACCTCAATACCACTTTCCAAGAACATTGTAGTATCTTGGTTCCCATTACCATAAAAATGGTGATCCCTAGATGAGACATAAAGAGTCATCATTTCTCTTTGCTTCCATTGTCACCCCTAATGTTTGAAATCAACATATATCCACATCATGGTGGGTACTCTTACTTTGTGATAGTTGTGTTTTCCAATTCCATTTGAATATCCATGGGCTTGACAAGCCATTAATGCATTCATGTACAAACACACACTCCAAGTGTTTACTTAAATCTCCAGGGTGCATTCTCCTCCAACACCATCATTTGTTATCATTGACACCCCTCATGTGCTATGGATATTTACTTCATTAATTCACTAATTACAGGATCATTCAAGTCTTCATACTTATGATGATTAGACAAGATCCCTCAACTTTTTTCCACTATTGTATTTTTTTATGTTTATGGCATGAGCATGGGGAATGCCTGCCTCAATTTCATAAAACAAGTTCATTTTTTTTAACATCGTTATATGTTTGTAGGTGGATCTCTCCTTCTTCCTCCATGGGTATTCCTTGTTCCTTCAAACATTTTTTTCTCTCCCTACATCAAAGAATCATTGTACAAATAAAAATAAATGATGATGCATTTTGGATATATGTATGCCCTTAACCTCACACATCAGGGGGAATTTTTTATCACCTAAAAATCACCCATAGAGCTATACAAGTGATAATTGGAAGGGTCATCATTTTAATACACAAAGGTGCATACTGATGCAATTAATACACCATCTTTAGAAAAACAAAAAAAATATACAAAGTGGGTTTTTTAATTATCTGCAGACTTAACAATATGTCTTATGTGAAGTCTGTGCATGCTCGCATGATTGTTCCCTTCAACTAGAATTGAGTTTTCACCTACATTTTCTCACATTAATGACAAATAATCCCATCCAGAGTAATTTATGGCTGAAGTACCAAAGGGCCTCGAACCCATTGGCATTCGAGACTGGTACTATGGTTGGTTTCGTGTCCACTTTTGCATGGGAAGATACACCCAAGTGGCATTCCATTTCCCATTGGGAACTAGTGTTTACCAAGCTTGTTTTGAGGCCTATAAAAGGAAGCCATTGGCATGCACAAAAAGAAGAGAAGCCAAAGAAAATTTATGCTATGTGCATGAGTTTAGAGAATCATTTTTTCTCACAATCTCATTCATACATCCAAAAGTATCAAATATTTGTGTATTAAACCTCTCATCTTTGAAAGATTTGTACACATGTCATTATCTATTCATTGAGAGAGAAGGTTCTAAAAGGGCACAAAAGAACCCATCCCAAGGAGGAAGAAGGGATCTCACTTTCTCATTAAATATTCTATGGTGTTGTATTTATGGTCTATCCATTGGTATAAAAGTTTCATCCTTGTTTTATTCCTTATTTTATATTTTATGCTCATTGCCCTTATTTTGTTCTTATTCCCTTCTTATGCTTGGATGATTTTGAATATGGTTCAATATTTACATTCTAACAAATTGACTACGGTGCTATATTATCCTAAGTAGCACTTAAATTGTCTCTTTTTCTCACCCAAGTGGTGAAAGAGAAAAAAACACATAGTATTCACATATGTGGGGATCCCAGGGAAAGGTCAATCAAACCTTCCTTGAGAATAATATTCTTATTTAGGGGGGGCAGGAGGAAGGTTTGACCGACCCTTCCTCTATATTAGTTTTCTTGTCAAGGGAATCCCAAGAAAGGGTCGATTGACTCTTTCTCGAGTAGTATTTGCATCAATGGTGATACAAAGGAAGGCTTGACTGACCCTTCCTTGAGTATATATTCTTGTTGAGGGGGAGTCAAGAAAATGGTTGATTGGCCCTTATTCAAGAATAGTATTCACATTGATGGGGATATTGGGAAAGGGTCATTCAATGTTATGAACTAAGTTCCCTAAATAGTATAAACATAGAAATATAAAGTGTTGGCATCCAAAGTTTTGGGTAAATATCGCGTGTACACACAAATGAAGTTGTGCATAATTATTCCATTTTTACATGAGGATTGACAAGATGCATGTGTCATATCGAGATTTGATATTTTCATGTCAGTTACAGTTCTTCCAATTCATGTCGGAAATCAAGAAGACACCCAATATAATTAAGAAAATAATCATCAATAAATCTCCTCGAATGATTGCTTTCAGAAGCACAAGTATACGTGGAGCAGATAGAAGATAAGCTAGAAAGGTTGTTAAGGTTTCTCTGATTAAAAAAATGTTATGTGGGATGTAGGTAGTGATAGAAGTGTGAAAGACTGTTAGTCAATAGAGCGAGTGGAGAATATCTAAAAGAGATAGAGTGCCTGAGCCGAGAAGGATATAAAATAAAGGAACGACAATATAAACATAGTTACTCTCTTGGTTGATTCATTGGGTTACTTCTAGTTGTTCATTGTTCAAGGGATAGTCCATTAGCTCTCTCTAAGCCTATGTAGAATTGTAATGTCTCCAATTATAGTTTGAGTCTGACATATGTGAAGTATATGAAAGGATGTGCATGGTGCAATGTATTGTAAACCATGGGAATTATCTAAAGGGATATGAATCTTTGTTGATGTCAAATATGATTTTCTTAATGTATGCTTGTGCATGATAGAATGAGGATAATAATAAATTTGCATGCATTTCGAGTCTATGACGTGTCATTTATGTGTCTGAATGAATATGTTTCCTTTGTTATGTCTTGTTATGTCTTGTTGTGGAGTGTTGCAACCTTAGGAAGATGAGGAACATAGTAGAGGCGTAGGAGAAGGAGAGGAAGATGCAAGATCCCCAAGTGGTGGGAGAGAGGAATTGGTGATAGTAGATGGTCTTGCATGGTTGCAGGTAGGAAAATCTCTAGGTACCCTCACAAGAAATGTTAGAATAATATGGACTTACCCCCCCTTTGAGACACCCCCCCTGTGCATTTGTAATCAAGAAGAGATAACAACAAATAGCGAAGTAATTGGAACAAAAGAAAGAGTAGGTGAAAGAGTAGGAGGAGATAGAAGAGAAGAGATGAGTGAGGAAGAAGGTGAAGTTAGTGTTACTTCGCCAAGAATAGTATCAATATTGAGAATCCCAACACCAAGTAGTTAGATCATAGGAATTAGTTCGAGACTGAGGATGGAGAATCAGGATATTACCTTGAGGTTACCCGTGTTCCATGGAATGGGTAAGGATGATTTGGAACAACATTGGTTCATGTGTGAATAAATATGGTATGTGAAGAGAATCACAGACAAAGCATCGGATATTTCACAGTTGGAAATCACGTTCAAGGATAGAGACTTAACATGGTATATGAAGTAAAAGGCCACTGCACCAGCGGGACAGACAAGGTCCCTAATAGAAATCAAAATAGATATACTTAAGGAATTTCAAAATCCTAAGTCAAAGTCTTAATGCTTTATGGAAATCAAGGAGATTAAGTAGAAACAAGGAAAAACTGTGTGGGATTATGACCAACAGTTCAAAATTTTGTTGGATAGGATGACATTCCAGATCCAGGATGTCCAATATAGAGAATGGTTTATTGTGGGGTTACTCCCCCATATCTAAGTCCCACTCACCCAACAAAAGCAGTGGATATTTCCATGCGCTTGGAGACTACACCAGGAGAGGCAGAGACATCGACAGGATTGGTGCAGGTGTAGTCGCAACTGGCAAACATGACGATGCAATTGCAGGACATGGCAAAGAAAAACATTTTTCACGAGTATGTATGGTGTACCACGTGTCGGTCTGAAGGACATCACAAGGATGAGTGCCCTATGCTTCGCAAGTACTATGTGGTGATGAGCGAGACGATTCCATTTCTGACCGAGCCTCAAGAGGAGTGGTGCAAGATCTGCAAACAATGGGGTCATGTAACACCCCGCTAACCAACTTTGGAAAAGTATTAGAAGATGAATCATACTCCATTTTTTGAATTCTGTAAGTCCATGGGACATGATGTCAACAACTGTCGGTCACTCCAGTTGATGCAAGACCACACCCACAATGTATTCTGGGTGTAAGAAGAATAGAAGGGTGGTGATCGTGGTGGTGTTGAGAGAAGCAGATACCAAGGAAATCCCAGAGGTAGATATGGGTGCAGTTGCAAATGAGGATATGGAGGAGGGGGAGGTAGGTCGCCCACTTGTTTCAATTATGGAGAGATTGGTCATGTATGAAGGTTTTGTACCAAACCACATGCTCTTTGTGGGTACTTCTATAGCCACGAACATGTCACTGAGGATTTCCATGACTTACTGAAGAAGTGGGAAGAAAATAAGGTGCATTGCAACACGGTGCATGCAGAGCCACATATAAATACGAAGAAAGATGTGGAGGTTTATGTTTGGCTGGTTACTTGAGGAGGCATGAAGACAAGAATGGAATTCAAGCATGGTGAAATATCAGGTCCAAGCTTGGAGGGAAAGATCAGAAGGGTCATGCAACCACTTCCTAAGTTCGATGTTGCTCAGTAAAAGAAGTTTTTGCATGATGTGTAGAGGGCCATCGAAGAAGAAATGTTGCAAGAGGAGATGCATTGTATAATAAAGGTTGCTTATAGAGGCCTGGATTCGGGAAGAAGTTCAACACACGACACAGAGGTTGTTGGAAGAATCTCTCGTCCATGAAGAATTATAGTGCATGATGTAGAGTTCATTGGAAGAAGCTCGCATGTGCGAAGAAATCCACAATGTGATGCAAAATTCCTTGGAGGAAGTACACAAACATGAAGAGTTGTGATGCATCAAGCAAATAAAATTTGAGCAACATCGTCTTGAGGAGTTGAAGCATGCCATGTGCGAAGAAGCATTGCATGACTTAGGTCGCGAGACAAACAATGAAGATCAAGTAAGTAATTTCTTATGTTGTTTTTTGGGATTGCTAGATGATCATTATGTTGCAAGAAAGTTGACACAAATGCTAGCTATCTGCATGGGGGAACAAGGGATCGAGAAAACTGTATCAACCCCCCTACTAGAAGGAGATATGTTTCAGGTTAGTAAGCATAAGTGCATAGGACGTGAATTCAATATGACATCTAATCTTGGTGGTTATGACATGGATGGATTCATGTTGGATCCGGGTTCTGACATGAACATCATATCAAAGAAGTCCTGGGAGTTGATGGGGAAACTGAGTTTGGTTTGGTCACCCATCCAACTATTGTTGAGAATCAATATATGATCTACCCTATAGGATGACTGGAGCAAGTAGAGGTGAATATAGAAGGGGTGAAGACGAAGGATGACTTTGAATTCTTAGAGATTATGGATGACTCTGATCCATAGCTTGCACTACTTGGCATTGATTGGGCCTTAAAAAATAATGCGGTGCTAAATTTGAAGAAGAGGCAGATGTTGTTTGAGACAGACACCCTATGGGTGATTGCACCTTTGGATACGAATGAAGGGGATAGATACAATGAGTCAGTGGACGAGGATGCATGAAGATCTGTTATTGAGAACATCTATAAGATCACTGAGCACAAGGAAGATTATATCAATACCACCGTAGATGGAGAGTTAAGTTGGTGGAGCATGAATTCCCATGACTCCGATTTCAAATATGCCATGGAGAGGTGGTAACATAAACTATATGAATTCTCGATAAGGAGATATATGTGCACATATCACCATTGAGCTATGCGAGGAAGAATTTGGATCCTATCAGTTTGAGGGGTCAGATTCAGTGGATGTCTTTATCACCTAGATGCAACACATTCCTAAACACCATTGGGTTTCCAGTCTAGATAAAATTATCATATGAATACTTGCGTGATGGTGGGAAGCACTGAGGAAATTGAGAACACAATATTAGGACAAGAAGATTGGCAGAAAAGGCCTCAATCCATATTCACAACATTGTATTCATTTTAATGATATAAATATATAATACAATAATGAAACCACCTCAATTTATCTCACATCAACACCTCATAGGGAGATAAGGTAGGAGGAGGCAAAGTAGGAATCTAGAAACACACTTAGGACAACAACTATATCTTAAATGTGAAATACATAAAGGTGGTATACTAGGAATTCATGATTGTATATGAGTAAGAGGCTAACATTCTCCCCCTCAATCATAAGTCCAAACAATAATACCAGCAATGCAACATAAACTGGTATCATCTCCATGTCTTCATGTTGAAACTCTTGAGTTAAGCCTCAATGAAGAACTGCTTGAAAAGCCGTCAAATCTGGATGCTGAGAACTATGGAAAATCTCACTGTGTAATCATGTGAGCCATAATTTCTGCAACTTGTTCGTTGATGTGAACTCTAATATGATGAGAGCAAACCAAGAGAATTGAATCAACTGCAAGTCTGAAACATCCCTGAAAATACTTGACAACTCAATCAAATGCCAAGATGCAATGTAGAAGGATCCAACAGTCCTCTACTAGGTCAAATGACCATCTAGATGATCAAAATGTTCACAATATTTTTCTCAAAATAAGCATCCCTATGTATGATTCAATTGCAATTCATTGAACCATAATTTTTCCAAAGTATGTCATCTACAGACTGTAGTTTCCCATCTAGAAAATTTGATGTCCATCTTGCATAATTTTTATTGAAACTTTCAATATGACAACTATCTTCAATTCCAAACATAGTTACCAACTTACTAAGAACTGTGACCTCAAAACGAGAACTCTAACCCTTAAAATCCATATTTTTGCATAAAAAACATGAAAATCAACCCCCAAATCAAACAATGGTGCTACCATTAGCACCATTTTTTGTAATCAGGTCAAAATCACAACTTTGTTCAAGCATGGGCTTAAAGGATCAAATGGTTGCTCAAAAAAACTTTAAAATCAACCCCAAAATCAAAAAGTGGTGTTACCGGTAGCACCATTTTTTGTAACCGGGTCAAAATTACAACTTTTTTCAAGCATGGGCTTAAATGATCAAATGGTTGCTCAAAAAAACTTTAAAATCAATCCCCAAATCAAAAAGTGGTGCTACCGGTAGCACCACTTTTTCTAACTTGGTCAAAATTACAACTTTTTTCAAGCATGGTCTTAAAACATAAAATTGTTGCTAAGAAAAACCTTAAAATCAACACCTAAATAAAAACATGATGCTACCAAAAGAAAAATGTTTTTTCTAAATGTTAAAATTGCATCTAATTACGACCTAA
>JASDQU010013043.1:254535-269688 GCA_032191745.1 Picea mariana | reverse complement strand
TTTTCTTTTTCTTTTTCTTTTTCTTTTTCTTTTTTCACAAATTATTTGAAGAATGCAATATCATTTGTGAACCAAATCACCAGATATAGATAATATCCAAGTCATAAGATGATTCCCATAAATTATGGGGTGATAACAGTCTATGCATCATAGGCTTTGATCCTAATTTTAATTCAATTTTCATTTCTCCCATAACTCCTTTGATCCCCTTTAACTCTGAAAAGGTCTTTGGGAACAAATCCTCATATTACTACAACAAACTCTGTATTTCTTGACTAGTTTTCTCATCCTAGTAATCTCCCACCATAGCTATATTAGGTTTCTCTGTGGTCCCTATATTGACTTTGCACAAATTTAATGGGTGATTATAGGAACTATCATTCTGACTGGGTATCGTGTTCTGGATTTCTCCATTCCCTTCTGTCTCTTTAATCGCTAGCTTTCTCAATTCCTCTAAATCATCTAAGATTTTTGAATCATTGCTAATATTATAGAATTATGTAGGCTTCTTGTTTGAGGTTAGGTGAATTTATGAAGTTCTCAGCTATGTTTTTCACATACTAATAGGTTTGATTTATGATTACTATTTTCTGTAAAAAGAAATTATTTAATTCTCTGAAAGACTTGAAGCTTAGGGTACTTACTTGTAAATGAGAAGTCCTTGCAAAAGCAATCTGCCAACATTTCTCAGTCGTTGGTCTGTCTTTTGGTTTCTTCATGTATGAATCAAGATTTTGGGATTGGACCTAGTGAGTGGGGAAATACCTGAACCCAGAAGTGATAGGGTATTTCCGCAACCTACCACTATGTCATGCAATGTTCAATATGTGCTCTAGGATCAGATTCTCTGTTGAACAGTTATGCAACTTGGAAATTCGTCTACATATTTGATTCACATCGTCCCAATTTCTGAGTAAGGCTTTATGATTGGCCCACCATCTAGCAGTGGTGTCCTAGAGGGATAAATCTAGTACTGAGATACTTTGATCCTCTACTACCTTTTCTTCCATGCTGAGAAAAAAACTATCAAGTACTGAGGTACCATCATTTACTGGGTGTTCTCTAACCTTGGTCCCAACCCATCTAGTTGCTCTAACAATTTCACATCTCCTTGAGAATCCTTCATATGAGTCTTGTTTCCAACTGTCAAATGCTAATTTTGAATCTTTGTCCACTGAATGTATACTCCTCCAACTTACCGATCCATCAACAGTAGGATTTATGTAATATTATATTGTTCTTGTTATTACAGTGTACAACTGATCCAAGTCTTCTCCTCCATATTGTTGTCTGTTGGCTCTATATATCTAGGACCTACATACAGATCCAAGGTTTGAACTACCTTAATTCCATATGCTTCAAATTTCATGGTGTCTTTCTTTAGGTCGATTACTGCATAGTTGTCATAGGCCCAATCAATCCCAAGTAGTGAAGGGTAAGGGTCCTTATCCGCCATGATATCAATCACCTCAAAGTCATCTATAGTATTCACTCCTGCAACATCTATTTCCATGCTCTCCATTCTTCCCATTGGGAAAATACAATATTGCTTGGCCATCCTTAGCTGGATTGGGGAATATGTCAATTAGGGTTTTCCTAAGGCTTCCAAATTCTTTTTAGACAGAATGTTCACATCGGATCCTAGATCCAACATGACATCCTTAATCTCAAATTTATCTAACTGTGCTACTTTTCTGAATTATTTTCCAGTTTGTACTTTCCTTCTCTACACCCTCTAAGTATTCTTCTCAGGAATATTGGTCCTTATTCTTCCTTATGTAGGTTCTTCATTCCCTAAAACTAGGTATAGCGCACTGCGCAACTTCTCTATTAATTGGTCATTCCTGATAATATTAGATAATAATTGAAACCAGAGGTCGACTACAATTTTAGGTTTCTCGAGTTGTCTCAGTGTGACTACAGGTTTTTTGGATGCAGGGGATGAAGTAGCGACTTGCACAATCTTAGGGTAAACTATAGGTTGTAGGGGTTTCTCTTTCATACGAGGTCTAGGGATATTATGAAATACTTCTATGGAAATTTTAAGGAACAACTTATGATTTAGAGGGTCATACATGTCTTCTTTAGGTGCTTCTTTCTAGATCTGAGGTATATTATCAGCATCAGCTCATGCCTTTTCTCCTCCTCAAGTAATGATATTGAGGTTGGGTAATTTTCCTTTATTAACTCTCTTGATTTATGAATTGATGAGGTTAGTTCCTCATTGATGTACTTGATCTTCCCATTTTGCAATTAGTTCTAGGAAGTCTTCAGTTATGTTCCCATTGGTTCTGCAGTGAGACCACCATGGTTGCCTTGGATGAGGATAGTCTCTAGCCATATGGCCTTTCTCATAATAGTTTTAAAATTTGCTTGGCCCTCTTCCCCCGATTCTTCCTCCTCTAAAGTCTCCTTCGGCTCCACCTCCTCAACCTCTTCTCAGTCCCTAAGGGTTTTCATTCACCCTGAATGTTGTTTGGTCCAACCTGTTTGCAAGCGCATCCAATGCTCTACATTGATTGGTAGTATGT
Organism: Picea mariana; assembly: GCA_032191745.1. NCBI lineage: Eukaryota > Viridiplantae > Streptophyta > Pinopsida > Pinales > Pinaceae > Picea > Picea mariana. Next base: position 267,157 of record JASDQU010013043.1, on the reverse strand, counting down.
GTGGTATATGCGCAAAACTCACAATGTATTGTATTTGTTACTGTCTAGTATTTCTTCATAATGGGGCACTATATTGGCCCATGCCCATGGATTCGAAAAATATCACAATACTCAACTGCTAGTGCTGGTTGGCTCCCTGTGAAAGCATGATATGGAGTAGGGTTATGGAATGGTAAGTTCACAGACACTTGCACAACTCCTCCCATGGGTGTTGGTGAGGGTCCCATCGGATTCTGAGGAGGTCCCATTCCCCTCATTCATGGACGTTCATGAGATGTCCTTCTGTATAACATCTGGTGCACCAGACCTACATTCGTCCTGGTCTAGGTACCATCAGTTCTTGAATATTTTTTGTAATTGTCAATATTTTCCCTTACAGTTGTGCCAAATTAGCATATGTGGGGGTTCTAGTCACTTTCGGGCTCCTAGGATATCCCGCCATGGATTCAATCTTCATCAATTGTTCCAAAGCATATGTCAAAGTGGTTATCCATTATTGCGTTAAAAGAATCCATGTCAGAGGTAGCAATCCCTGAATATACCATTCTCTTTGATGTTCCTCATGGATTCAATGTGCTAACCTCTCTATAGAATCCTTAAACTTCTGGTTGTATTCCCAGGATGATTCACCTTCCCTTTGTTGAACCATGCACAACTCAAACAAATCATGTTGTTTTGACTGAGGTAACTTAAACTCTACTATGAACCTTGTCTGTACCTGGCCAAGTGTGAAAACTTGAACTTGCATTCCTAGCACTCTTGGTTCAATAATATTCATGTACCACTTGAGAGTGCGACCTCTCAAGGTAGTCTAGAACTCAACCAACTTATTTGCATCTGGAGTCCCTCTGGATATCCAGATTGCTTCGCATAAAATCCATTGCTACTCCACATCTTCATCTCCCTTACCCCATAATTCTAGGTATCAGGCAATTGAACCTCCCACATGATCATCCATTGTTGATCTTGCTTCTCTTATCAAAATGAAACCTAACGGTCCTACTTGCGATATACCAGGGGATCCCAATATCATCCCTGTACTCACACTTCTTGGCCATGACTGACTAACTAATTGTACTGGAATAGAATTAGCATAGGATGGTAGTATCGAACTTACCACTTGTATAGAAGACACTTGGGGTATGGGAGATTTGGGGCTAGTGCCACTATCTTCAGGGCAATTTTCTTTGATCTGGGGGGTCTCGTTTTCTTCCTCTGGAGCAGTATCTTCAATTGGATTCCCAATCTTTCCTGTCATCAGGGATGAATCTTCTCTTTCCTCTTCAAGATCCATGTTGGCTTCCTCCTCTCTTGCTTCTACACCTTCTCCTTCTTGTCCACCCTCCTGTGGACTTCCTTCTCTCTGTGCTTCTCTCTCACTTAACCTTTGACTGGACAATATTTCTTGTCTTCTCATCTTCCACAACTCTTCCATCTATCTTTCCTCTACTTCTCCTAGTCTGACTTCTTTCTGCAACTTATAAGACTATCTTGTTGATTTCTTGATCTTGTCGTGCCACCACTTCTCAACTATGGCGGCTCTTTTCAAGGCTCACTCATCTCTTGAGTCCATTTCTTATTGTTTCTCCTACTTATCAAAGAACCCTTCCCCTCTCTCAGGCCATGACTCTACCCCAAGAAAGGTTGTTTACACTACCATCTCAGTCAAGGACATAGTCAACATCCCCTCTTCCATCAAGAAAAATTTAATCCACAAGGGGATTTCTCTCAACAATATTCCCCTTGCGTCTTTCTTGAAATATTCCTATGATCGTGAAAACGATTGGTGATTCTCAGCTGCAAACTCAATAATATATCCTTCTAATGTGGTATTGACCCATAAATCAATTGTTTGTGTGACTAGATGATCCAGCCGATGAAGTGTTGCAATATTTTATGTGTCCCAAGTGCATGTCCTCTTGACTCGTTCTTGGAACTCTGCAGCTTCTTAGAGCTTATTTATCCAGTAGAAAAGTTCTTTTGAGAACTTAACCCATAATATTTTGTACTAGTCACTCAATCTTTCTGAGTAAAAGACTATCTCATGAGTATCTTCCACAGATTTTCCCCTCAGCTCCGCTTCTTTCCATATGAAGGCATTACAATTTATTTCCCACCATTGGTCAATATTATATTTGTGAATCCACAGAAGAATCCTCCCTACAGGTTCCTTTTTAACGCATGTCTCGGAAATAGAACCATTTTGTTTGCACAAGTTTGATCAGACCAAGGTCCTTCTAAGGTTACAAACAAAAGGTACCAAGTAGTCTAGGGCGTTGGCATTTTTATCTCCCTCAAAGAGAATAAGTCTCACCCGAAGCACTACTAAGACAAATGGATAGGGAAGGGAAAGGATAATACTTAGGAGGGTTCACAGAACCTTCAAGATTCATCATGATATTGTGCAAGACATCTAGCTACAGAACAGATCTGAACTAATATGCGCAAGAACTGAAACTACTTATGTTGTGGAAAAGTATTCAAACACAGAGACATCATGTGAAACTTATGAACCATAAAGAAGTATTGTAAAGATAAAATGCATAAGGATAAACACAGAAAGAAACAACATATTTTGGAATTTTGGATCCATCTTCATATATTATCTTTAGATCTTTCTCAATTACAATCTCAGAGATACACGATAGCACTCTGTTATAGACTCCTGACTCTGGACCCATGTTGCAGAGCTCTAATTCAAAAAATGGTGTACAAATTACATTACAAGACTCAAAATTTGGCTTCTTAGTAGTAGAAAACAACTATGACCAAACCTTACACTTGCGATACTAACAAAACCCACCCAACCAACCCTTTTACAATTATATTCATCCCTATATATAATCTAAGCCGTGTCTTCTAGATTTGGCTTGTACGTTTTCTTGTTTTGTTGCAACCGCTTTTGCTTTGCTAGCATTGCGCTATCATTTTCGTAATTGATTTATGTCTCTTCTTCTTTCTCTGTTGTACAACTTTTTCTGTAGCTCGTGCAACTCATACTATGCCAAAATTGGGAATGTCGTCCTTCTTGCGCAACTCCTTATCCAAAAACGAAGAGCCCAATAATATTTTTTCCCAGTAGTGGTTGGTGTTAGGAGGTTGTTGGAATTTGATGAAAAATCATTGTAAGACAAGAGATTGTTGAGAGTTGAGACTCAGTTGCAATCTAGACTCATGTATTGTAATTGACATTCTATCATTAATAGAAAAGAATAGAATTTATTGTTTGCCTTTTTTCTTTGTAATGGGTATTTATTTCTGAATGTAATTCATGTGTGTTTGTGTTGTATATGTAAGTTAGATTTCATCTACATGGAAAGAGAGAGAGAACCCTCTATCTAGGAGTTTTTGAATTAGTTCTGGTTCTTTAGGCTAAGTGCAAGGAGTGCATGACAGATATTTGAAACTCTGTGAGACGACGCAAGGAGTACATTTCTGAACTCTTTCGAGTCAGGAAAGAACGTTCCAGGAGGGCACACCAGAATAATTCACATAATAAAGGGAGAATTTCAAGGTTATTGAATACCCTGAAGGACATTTTGCATAGGAGAATGCATAGCACAAAGTTACTGCACACTCTATAGGACTCTGTCAGGATGGCATTGAGCAAGTGCGAGTGTGCACAAAACCAACACATTCTCAAGTGTTGAGGACATTGAATAAAGTCATAGAGTGTGGAATGCTCTAAGGAAATAAGGCTCTGCAAGTGTGCATTGAGCGTGATAAATAAGTTACCTTGGAAAACTTGAAAGAATTCAGAAAGGTTGAAGTAAGACCTGTGCAAGGAGTGCATCAGTCCAACACTTGGTAAGTGTAGTGAAGAGTCATCTGAAGGCTTAATCGAGCACAAGGAGTGTGCCAAATGCGAAGTAAGTTCATCTTACAATATCAGGAGGAAGTGCGTTGAGTTGCTAGAAGGGAATTGGAAGGTTTGTATAGGGACGTAGGAGAGTCGAGAACCTTAGAGGTTTCAGTGAGCAAAAGATCAGAAGGACTAGCATTGTCATGCGCAAAATCCCTACAAGAAGTAAAAAAAAACTGAGAGAACTCGAAGTCTTGGGTAGAAAAGCTGTTAAGTATGTCTAAGGAGTGAGGACTTGTTGAAGTCCCAAAGGAAAGAGAAATATCCCATCGTCTAGGGGAGGACAGGTGGTGAAATATCAAGAGATCCGAGAGTTAGAGCTCCAGAGGATTTTCCAAGAGGAGAGAGAAGTCTTCACGAATTCGTGAAGGGCAGAGTGAATCCAAACCGTTGGATCTAGAAGGGACACATGGAAGAGAGCCACCCATTTCCGAGAAGTGGTGCTCTGGAAGAGATCAGAGGAGAACAAGCGATAGACTCCTAAAGGACGGAGTCCGAATAGATCACAGTTGTTGATCTAAAGGGGGAATGAGGACCACTGATCCTCGCATCATTTGATTTCGTCAACTCAGATTTTAGGGAATGAGGAGTTGGTTGTTGTGAATAAGTCAGAATCCTGAAGCTCGAAGCACTTTTCATGGTTTATCCCCGAGACACAGCCCGAGGTCATATGATAGAAAGGGCCTAGCACAAAGAACTAGTGTCATCGTCAACTTTCTTCAATGGGCAAAGAAGGGACTTGCGGGGGTTGGTAGGACCTGCATTTTTGAAAAAGAGGGACCTGTGATAAGTTTGCATTGGGTTCCAATAGGGAACCAAAGATTCGATCTGGCTCAGGTGTTTTGAATGATCCTAGACCGGGAGGTCAAGCAACCCCCTCTATTGGAGAGAAGGGGCAAAGAAAGGGAGGGGTGTCTATGCCAGAAATCTCAACCATCAATTTTTGTAACCAAGCAAATGAGGGAGTTCTGCATCCTGGGGCATTGGAGCACTAGACCCTGAAAGAATTCGAATTCCAAGTCCCTTTGGAAGTCCCGACATATCGATGTCTAAGGACCAAGTTTTCATCCCTTGGTCCCATGCCTCATTGCATAAGCATGAGGGAGAGGGAAATAATGTGATTAGATAGTGACGTAAAGTTCCATCTTGGCAGCCATGGTATCAAGGGGTTGACACATGTCCATGTCTAGTTGCAAACAAGTAGAGAATGGGCCCCTGTTTGGATTTATCCTTTTGAAAAGTTCCTTAATATTTGAGTCATTGAATCGAGGAATCCAACATATCTGATCCATTGATCATGGTCAGATAGGGTCAATTGAATATTGGACTCTTGTAATGTTTCCTGAACTCAAATTGCTGGATAGGTCAGTGGCCTAATGCCTAGTGGGAAGGGTTTCCATGTGGGGTTCAAACCCTCAATGAAAAGTGTGAGCATAGGTGATGTCATATGTGATGTGTTGTGCTAACATAAGAGTCAAGGTGTCACCAAGGTGGAACTTTTCATCTCCTAGTTCATGAATGAATTGAGTGTGGGCCTTGTCTGGCTCTAGCATTTGAATTATCACCATGGTTTGTCAACCATCAAATCTACCATCCAAGAGATCGTATTTTTAGGTATTCGTAAAATCTCAAGAGGGATTTTAGCATCTCGGGGTACCAAAAAACTGGACCCTGGAAGAATCCAATGTTCAAATCCCTTTTTAATCCCGGTATGCCGACAATCAGTGGGTGACATGATATCGACCGTTGATTTGTTGATCGATGATCAAATCCTCACTATCTAACCCTTAAAGTTATTACTACGTCGGAAAGGGGAAAGGAGTTGTTAGATATGAGTGGATAAACCTCAATCATACATATCATGGGGTTGTAACTTGTGTTAAACCTAATTAGTGATCTCATAATCACAGGATTAGTATTAACTAATCCCCTCATAATTGTCGACATCGAGATATTTCTAAATTAATACCACAGGTAAGGTCCAACATCTGGTGACCGACGGTGATGTGGAATGCTACACATGGTCCACGTTTCATGAAAAAGGAAGGCCATGTGTCACCCCATGGTGGTGCCAAGTTTCATGTGGAGTTGGCTGAATTAGACATGGATCACTGGGGAAAATGAGTACCACATGTGGAGCAGTACCGATGTTGCGTGTCATGCCACACGTCATTCGACATGTCTCACTACATGGTAGTAGGGGATTGATTGATGAGTTAGATATGGGTTCAATGGAGGACGTATACCCTTGGGGTAACATCCTTGGATCCTAACCATTAGATATAAGGGGGGATAAACCTCCACCATCAATATGAGTCAATAAGATTCCATTGGCCCCCATACCACCGGGGAGTTTTGTTACCTGGATGTGCTAGAAATTTTGGTGCTTGGTGTCCTCGTGATTATGTGTCACTCCATGGATAGAGATGTATGGAACGGTATTATAGGGCTGTGTTCCAAATGTTCTATCTCATACTAGATCGAGAATGATTCCATGTATGTCAAGATTGGGGATTCAACGCCCAATAATCTGAAAACTCGAAGTGACATCGAATAATGAAATCTATCTAGTTTCTAACAAAGATGTAGTTCTATATGATGGGGCCTCATAATTGGGTGCTAATCTCAGGTCGGATAGACCCTTTGAGGGATATTAAAAATGAATTTACTTGAGGTTTCGGGACCCGATAAGTCGAGAGTTCAGTAGATGAGGTGGAAAGCGCGATGCCTGCAGCCACGAATACGCTATGGGGTGATGTGTTTAGACACATCAATACCACTTCATATGGGCATGATGGTTCAGAGTGACATGGTAGTAAGAAGGATTTTGGCCATTGCAAAACTCAAAAACTTCCAAGGGCCATAACTTTTGATATAAAGTTTTGTTTCGAGCAAAATTATAGTCATTGGAAACCTCTCGATGAGAAGAAGATTATGGTGTCCTTTTTAAAGGGAGTCAGAGAGGATCTGGAAAGAGAAAATGTATTTCCCCATCCCTTAAAAGGGTACTTAGGGGGTTGGGTGTGTTACAAGTGGTATTAGAGCTCCAATTTCAACACTGAGCCAGCATGGGCCAATTAACAAAGAATAGAACCATTTTTTTTTGGATATTCTAGTAACAAAGGAATGTTGTTGTTGCATGGTGGAATAGTAAACACTCCTACAGCAGTGGGATTATGATGATAAGCATTAATGGCTGAATTTGAATGTGAAATGGTAGAATCATGTTAAGGACTTCTTAAGTTCATAGAATGAATGAATTGGTTGTTGTAATGATGGGTTGTTGGATCCCTAACAAATATTATTGTTGTTAAAAAGAGGATAATCCATGTGTGCATAAATCCTCTCGTTAAAAGGATTGATAGATAAAAGTGCTTACTGGACAAGTGGTTTTGTAATACACATGGTAATGAATAAGAATATTTAAACATGCAAATAGGTTTATTATAACATATGATTGATTGCAAGGCATGGTCTACTGATGGATTATTTTGGTCAATTATGACTTGGTACAAGCACGAGAGTAAAAGCATTATTGAAAATCTGATAATGCCATTGTGTGTAGCTCAAAAAGGATGAGATATAAGGACTAAGGAAAGATTGATCTAAATTTTGGTTAGGAAGTACTGAGTATTGGGTTAGATTGACATCCAGAGTTGGATGGTATCCATATAGGTATGGTTGGGTATGCTCGTGTAGCAATAAAAGGGAATCCTAAGAAAGGATTCCATTGGTAAAAAGGTTTATTGACCAAGGATGGTACAAGGCATCAGAGGAAGTTGGATTTGGGAATTTAATTGCCTTGGTTAATAATGACATTTCTTGATTGTGATTCTAGCTTTGGAATACCTTTATAATATTTGTACAAGAATGGTTTCTTGTTGGATATTTCCATAAGGAAAGAAACATAATTATGAGTATGCTTGAGAATATAGACATGTAAATGATTGTAAGATCTCTTCAAAAGAGACTGATATTAATATCATTTAATATGAATGAATGATATAAAAACAATATTTGCATTCCTTAAGAAGTTGATGCTCAGACAAAGGAGTTTGATGAGCAACATGGAAAACCCTTAATGAAAATCCTTGTTTAGGAAAGAATCCCAGAGGACAATTATGCCTATCAGATGTGGATGTTAGGTGGGAAATCCATCTACAACACATAAGAAGACATGCATATCAGGTCCATATAGAAATTCAAAGCGTGGAATTAGGGAAGGATGGTTTCAAACTTATGAAATAATTGTACATGGTGTTTAAGATCATTAGAGGTACTTGAATGTAGAGTATTATGTTAATAAATCTACTCATGATAATCAGAATGCTGAATGGAATCAAGGTACTAGAGTTAAGTATGTAGTGGGTGAAGTAGTGAAGGTCCATTCACTATAAAGGATGTCAATGTACAGATAAAGTAGTACATTGTGGGAAGTGATATTCTAAAATATTGAGATGTCCAATGCTATAATTATGATAGAGTAAGATAGAGTGTATACTTGGAGATAAGGGAAGAATCTTCAAGGACGAGTTCTATAATTTTGGGAATGGTACCTTCGTTATTATTATCCAAGTGGCCTAGTATGGTAGGAACATCAAAACTCCAATGGTACCACTAAGTCGATGCCAACTGGTTTGGATTTTATGATAGTACTTAAGAGTTGTGGAAACATTGAAGGGATTGTTGAAGCAAGGGAGAATGTTGAGTGCAATACAAAAGTGTTGAATACATTTCCAAAGTAGGCTAGGATAACCAATTAAAAGGATCCAAGCATGAAAATGATTTTCCTGAAGGAAAATGAATAAGAGATCATGGAGAAGAAAGTAGTTATAAATTTAACCTAGTAAGAAAGAGGGATGGTACATGAGAGAACCATCTCAAGTGGAAAGGATCCATTGGTGTTACTCTAGGAGGATGGAAGCACCACTAGAGTCATGGTATTCGGTGAGTACTTTTTATTACTCTAAAAATGATTTCTACAAATCCTAAAGAATAAGAAGTTACATGTGCATGAATAATTGACTAGGCCAATCAAGTTGAGATTTAACAGGTCGGAAAAGAATAAGGAAATAGTTCAAGAAAAAGACAAGAATTGAAGTGATTTAGAGAGGGCCAGTTGAATCAATGGGTTCAGTAAATTAAATCGTTTTTGAAGACCCGATGTAAAAAAGAGATCATGACTATATATGTAATTTAGTCATATAATGTGTTGGGTCAGAAGGATCCAAGTAATATATGAATGTGGAAGATTAAATAACAATGTAATGTATGGATGAAAATGTAAAAGTAGCCAAGAGTGGGTTGGCCATAAAAGTGCTCAGGGAAAAAAATAACCGTGTGCAATGATTATAGTAAGAACTAAGAACAACAAAGAGATTTGTGAATGATTATGTAAGTTGCTGAAATTGTTGTAACAACAATTAAGATATGGCCTACTGGATAGACATACATAGCACATGAAGCTAAAATGTATATGCAATAATATGCATTAGTGAATGTATATTTATTAAAATGTATAACATGTTAAATACTAGGATTCATCTAATGTTATATATAGATATGAATACAAAAGTGTTAATCATTGATGTTATACCAGGAAAGAAATAGTTAATGTGTGGTTTTCAGTGCTACTTATGAAATTGTTGCATAAGGAATTCCTCCATTTGAAGGAGGCAACATGGAGTCAAGGTCTTGATTTAAAAGGTTGTGAAAGGAGGCCTCAAAGCACCTATTGTTACCAGCTAATAAGGTAGCTTTAAAAGTCATTTAATGACAAGCTATGCAGGTATGAATGCCTTAGGCATTTACATTGTGTAGTTACTAAAGGGATTTAGGTGAAAATTCTCTCATCCAGTGTCTATTTATAAATTGACATTGCGGTATGATTTTGAAATCATTGATGGATTATATACCATGTAGTATGGTCAGACCAAGGGCCTGAATTAACAACAAAATTTGTTAGGATTTGAGTCCATCCATATGAAACAGTAATAATGTTAGGGACCTAACCTCCCTAACCCATCATGTAGGTAGAATGTGTTAAGAACCAAATACCAATATAGCATAGAAAAACCTCAGAAAAAGTACTCAATGCCCTGAAAAAGAGATAATTTCAGATAATAAGCCTCTTCGAGGGGTCAACCTCCTTTTACCCCACTTAAATGTTCAAGTACAAGATGATTCAATATGAAAATGTCTCCTTGGTATATATAGGAGACTAGGAGGTATAATTACAACTAATGGCCTAAAGACCGCATAAATAAAATAACATTACTAATATAATATGCCCCAATTAGAGGGTAATGAGCCAATATTAGGGCTTAACATGCCCCTCCCCTTGAGACAAGTGTTGTCTGCAATGCTTGAGTAACTATGGATGCTTCTGTATAAAAGACTCATCTTCCCAAGTGGAATCTTCAGCCGGTAGTTTCCTCCATTTAATGAGATACTCTGAAATGGATCTATTCCTCAACTGGTGAAATCTTGTGTCAATGATGGCTTCAGGTTCTAATATGATTTTTCCTTCCTTGACAAGTTCTGGAAATATAGTTTGAACTGGGATATTGTCACCTATAACCTTGTTTAAGCATGAAACATGGAAAAATAGGTGTACTCATGAAGATGTAGGCAGCTCTAATTTGTATGCCATAGTACCAATCTTTTGCAACACCTTATAAGGGCCATAGTGCTTTGGTGATAATTTATTATCCTTATTGGCTTGCTTGAGGGACATCTGTTTGCATGGTTGTAGTCTTAAAAACACCCAATCCCCTACTTCAAAACTTCGTTCACTATGATGTTGATCTGCTTGTTGTTTCATGCGATTCTGTGCCATGGTCAGGTTGTCCTTTAAGATTTGGAGAACTTGTTGTTGATTCTCGATGTGATATTCCACTGCTTGAACCTTAGATTTTTCTTTTAGAGAAGAAGTGATGGAAGGAAGGTGGTATCCATAAAATGCCATAAATGGTGTCATTTTTGTTGCAGTATAAAAGGAAGTGTTATACCACCATTCTGCCAAGGGTAACCATTTGAACCATTATGTTTGTTTATCAGAGACAAAGCAACAAAGGTAGCCTTCCAGACATGTGTTCACTTACAATAATCTTTGGGCTGCCATGTAGATTTTGAACTGTCTCCATGAATGTGGTGGCAACAGTACTAGCTTTGAAGGGATGAGAGAGTGCACAAAAGTGTGCGTACTTGGTCAGTCTATCAGCAATCACCATGATGGCACTCTTTCCTTCAGACTTTGGTAACCCTGTGATGAAATCCATGGAAACCTCCTCCTAGCACTGACTTGGGATGGATAATGGTTGTAAAAGACCTGGGGTCTTAATTGTTTCCACCTTATTTTGTTGGCACACCAAACATTCTACCACAAACCTTTGAACATTGGTTTTAAGGCCATCCCAAAAAAAATCCTTCTTGACTCTATGGTAGGTTTTCAAAAATCCCGAGTGCCCTCCTACTGGAGAGGTGTGCAATTCCAATAGTACCTTTTGTTTGAGTTGGGAGTTCTTACATAAATATAAGTGATCTTTGTACCGTAGTGAATCATTTTTCCATGTAAATGTATCTGATGCACTGGAATCCTGTTGCAACCTTTGAATGAGAGTCCACACTTTTTTATCATTCTTTCATTCATCCCTTGCTTCTATTATCCAATCGGGTTGGATGATCGAGATAGCACAGAGAAAGCCCTCAACATCTTCATCCTTTCTTGAGAGTGCATCTACCACAACATTTTGCTTCCCCTTTTTATAGACAATTTCAAAATCATAACCCAATATCTTGGTTACCCATTTTTGTTGTTCTTCTGAAGATAGTCTTTGTTCCAAGAAGTATTTAAGACTATCATGATCTGTTTTGACCTTGAAGTGCCTACCTATTAGGTAAGGATGCCATTTCTTCAATGCATGTAGTATTTCCATCATTTCCTTATCATAAATGGGTTTGTGTAAGTCCTTTCCCTTGAGTGGTTGACTTTCAAAAGCTAGGGGCCCTCCTTCTTGCATTAGGACAGCACCAATTCCATTTCCCGAGGCATCACATTCCACAATAAAGGTTTTTGTGAAGTCTGGAGTGGTCAAGACAGGAGCTTTACACATCACCTCTTTAAGTTGTTCAAAAACTTTAGTTGCCTTTGGAGTCCATGAAAATGCATCCTTCTTAGTTAGTGCCATTAAATGTGCTACTATTCTTCCATAGTTTCGAACAAGCTTGTGGTAGTAACCTGTCAAATCCAAAAATCCTCTAAGATTCTTTAATGTTTTGGGAATCGGCCAGTCCATCATGACCTTAATCTTGTTAGGGTCTACCTTGACACCTTCATGAGATACAATATGACCCAAATAATCTACCTCCTTTACTCCAAAGAAACATTTGGATGGTTTGGGATATAGTTGTTGCTCCTTTACTAGTTGTAGAACCTTGTCAACATGTCACACATGATCCTCCCAAGACTTGTTAGAGATTAGTATATCATCAAAAAATACTAACACAAATTTTCAAAGGAAGGGCATGAAAATGGAATTCATCAACCCTTGGAATGTGGAAGGTTCATTTGTAAGGCCAAAAGGCGTGACCAAAAATTCATAATGGCCTTAATGAGTTCGGAATGTTGTTTTTTGGATATCTTCTTCCTTCATTCTGATTTGATGATACCCTGAACGGAGATCCAATTTTTTGAAATAGATTGCTCCATGTAGTTCATCTAACAATTCATCAATGACAGGAATGGGAAACTTATCTTTA
>JASDQU010013043.1:241193-253642 GCA_032191745.1 Picea mariana | reverse complement strand
CTATGAATACATCAATAAAGTGCTCATATGGAATATTGGTTAACTTTATATTCAATCTTTGGAAGTTCTCAATGTGCTCGGTAGCTGAACCCTTTTGCTTGAGATTTATCAATTGGCTAAAGAAGGTATTTCTCCTTGTATCCTCATAGTGAGCTATCATTTCTTCCGTGAAAATTGTCCAAGTGACGAGTGATTTGCGATAATGAAGACATCGATACCATACAAATTGATTAGGTTCTAAATATAAAGAAGCAATTCATACCTTTTGTGTATGTGGCACATTATGGAGATCAAAGAATTGCTCCATTTGAAGTATCTATGTGATTGGGTCCTTGCCATCAAACTTCCTCATATCAATCTTAGGAATGTGGTTGGTATTCAAACCAAAGTTGGAGTTTCTCCATTATCGATTCACCTTCCTTGTGTCCTCATCATGAATTTCATGGGATGCATTTTCACTTTCAGGTGTCTTCTCTGTTACAAAATTTTTCAATACTTCCATGATCTCCCCTTTTAAACCATCCATCTTAGTATCCAACTTAGCTTCCATTGAATCCATCTTAGTATCCAACTTAGCTTCCATTGAATCCATCTTCTTCTGTAGTTCATTTATGTCCCTATGCATTTCTTCACCTTCATCAAGAGTCCAAGTAGGATTTTCTGGAGGCTTAATTGGTGTAGAAGTTCCCTTTTTTTGTGGCATGTTGGCCAAGTATCACTTTTGAACCTTGATTTTGAGGTGGTTCTACTAGACAATATTTATTCTATTATATCTCCCGATTTTCATCCCTTATGGGTATGAAACTTTCTTTTATGTAGTTCTCTGATATTTCTTCTCTACAATGCCACAGGTCTAATCAAAATTGGATGTGCCAAGTGGAATTTACAGTAACTTCCCTACAACTTGCCGATTTTTTTCCTTTCCAGGAGATCTCACTTGTATAGCATGCCCCACACAAAATGATTGATATGAAATTTTGAAACTCGCACCAGAAATACTACAGACTGTCCATGATCCAATGAAACTAGTCCCACTCAATTTGGATACACTAGGAAGAAGTTATGATTGTTTTACCTGGAACACCTTCTTGAGACTAGTCAATAGAACTAGTAAGATACCCTATCTTACACAGGGTGTATATACAAATTTAAGATGACCCAGAAGATGAAATTTTTACCACAGATACCTTACTAATTTCTGTAAATAGCCTCTGAAGTTCAGAGCCTGAAACATTATGAAAATATTTTTATAGCGAAAATTCTGCAATGACTCATTTCAGGATGATTCCAGAACCCTATCTTCTACAGGTTGTATCTCCGAAAGTATAAGGCCTAAAGAGATGAATTTTTAACCCAACGTACCTTGATCCATATTATAAATATCCTCCAAGAAGTTTCTTTTGAAACATTGTAGAAAAAAAGTTATAGCTAAAAGTCCAAGGTGTCTCAGATGTAGCAGCGAAACCCCGAGACCTTGAGCTCTGATACCATATGTTAAGAACCAAATACTAATATAGCATAGAAAAACCTCAGAAAAATTACTCAACTCCTTGAAAAAGAGATAATTTTAGATAATAAGCCTCTTCAAGGGGGCAACCTCCTTTTACCCCACTTAAATGTTCAAGTACAAGATGATTCAAAATGAAAATGTCTCCTTCATATATATAGGAGACTAAGAGGTATAATTACAACTAATGGCCTAAAGCCGACATAAATAAAATAACATTACTAATATAATATGCCCCAATTAAGGGGTAATGAGCCAATATTAGGGCTTAACATAATGATATATTTCCATGTAACAAAGGTCGATATTAATAAGGCCTAACAATAAGGAAGAATAAGTGAAATGTAAGAAGACCTAATAGAATATTCTACTTCTAGAAGGATCTTCCTCTAGATGGTTCTTTTGTGTAGATAAATTTAGTATAAATAGGAGTAGAGGGTATGAGAAGTTTTGTCTTGAGTATTTTTATAATAGAGCGTTGTTATGCTGGAGGTTTCCCCCTCAAAGAGGCAAGTGAACATTGTTTCCTATCAACAAACGTATTATTTTGGTGTTATGGTTTCATCAATTGTGTTGTTCCATTGTTATTCTCTACAATATTTATTTTTTTAGCTATTTTAATAGATATGATACCTTACAAGTGGTATCAAAGCAATTTCCTTGGCAAAAAATTGTGGGTTATTTTTTTTCCAGGGTAGAGACGTATTTCGACATCTTAAAGCTACAAATATCTATCATTCCATGAATAAATCCATGGTCAAGGAAGAATACATGAAAGAACTACAAGTGGTACTTAAGCACACCTTGCAGGCCACCCTTGTAATCTCGGTTGGTACCCCTTCAGGTGGTATGTAGAAATTTCAATACAAATTAAAGTATTTTCTGTGATTCTCCTGATCTAACAATTATACGCCACTATTAAATACAGAATCGCTTCTACTATTATTCTTGCAAAAAATTAAACCACGATCACAACCACAATCATAAAGTGAAATATCAAGAACACATAACACAGAAGTTTTTCCGGGAAAGCGTAAAGCTAAAAACCCCAGTATCATATATTATGTATATCATGAATCATGAAACAATCTTATACAAAACTCTAATCCAAGAGCTCTTAGTACAATAAAATCATCTCACACTATCATACACAAATCAGCAAATACATGTGCCAATTCCTATGTCCAGACAGCTTGCCTCCTCTGCACAATCTCCGCAATTCGAATTCTCACAATGATACGAATTTCCTAGTTTGCACATGCTCATAAGCATATTCACTGCATGTGTGATCAAATCACAATTGATATCCAAACTGTCCCTTTCACCTTTTATCTCAACTGGGTCACCACTGGATCTGACATGCATGTAGTTAACCGTGGCGAATCTTCAGTTGCATGTGAGTTCACTGATTTACTGAACTCTCACTAGTGCATGTTTAGTTACAACTAGTACAACTAATATTAACTCACTTAACTACACTTATAATTCTATTACAAATCCAACTCACTCAATTATGAATGAAATAATAGATTAATATTTATTGTCCAATTTATTTAAGGGAAAAGTAAATTAGACACATGTTTTTTGTTGACTTTTCAACACTCCCTCTCAACAATAAAGGGATTATCCTTCACCCCAATCATGTCTCTATGATATTCGAATTTTCTCCTGGTGAGTACCTTTGTCAGAATGTCTGCATCCTGATCTTCCGTAGGAATGTATTGAAGCAACATGATCTTCCACTGCACACAATCTCTGAGATGATGATACCAGATATCTATATGCTTAGATCTGTCATGAAACACAGGATTAATTGAGAGTTTAATGCAACTCTGATTATCACAATAAATCACTGTCGGATCTAAATGAGAACCAAACAAACCAACCAAGATCTTTCTCATCCAGATAGCCTCACATGCAGCTTGACTCACTGCCATGTATTCCGCTTCCAATGAACTGAGTGCCACGGATCTTTGTTTCCTAGTGTACCAAGAAATAGTTGTAGATCCAATACTAAATATCCCCCCTGATGTGCTCTTTCTGTCTGTTGGGCTGCCCACCCAATCTGCATCCGCGAAGCCATGCAACTTCACCTCATCTATCTATCTATACCATAATCCATACTCAGATGTGCCCTTCAAATATCTCAAGACATTCTTACCTACCTTCCAAAAGAGTTTGGTAGGCTTAACCATCACTTGACTTAGTTGGTTAACCGCATAGCAAATTTCTGGTCTCGTGTTCACTAAATACATTAGCGAACCCACTAACTGTCGATAGACAATAGCATCCACTACCTCTTCAGAAGTAGCATCCTCTTTCCTCCAGTTTCCTAGAAGAGGAGTATCCATGGGTTTGCAGCCCTCCATGTGAAACTTACGCAGTATCTCCCTTGCATACTTTCCTTGAGACACAAAAAGTTCACCATCTCGCTGCCATATTTCCAAACCAAGGAAATAATGAAGAAGGCCCAAATCCTTCATCCCAAACTTCTTTGCAAGGTCCTCCTTGCATGTGTGTATTAGTTGCTCATCACCAGTCAGTATTAAATCATCAACATATAGCACAATGATTAAAATCTTACCCTCCACCACAATTTAGTATACGTTTGCATCCGCTTCACTTTTGGTGAAGCCCAATCTGGTAAAATAGCTATGTATCCAAGTGTACCAAGCACAGGGTGCTTGCTTCAGCCCATATAGTGCTCTCTTAAGTCTACACACATGTGAATCTCTATAAAATGTCTCAAAACCTTTTGGTTGTTCAATGTAAACTTCTTCCTCAATGATCCCATTGAGGAACGTAGTTTTAACATCTATCTGATGAATGCACCAGCCCATATGCGCTGAGAGTGCAAGGATGGATCTTATGGAAGAGTATCTTATGACAGGTGAAAAGGTCTCATCATAATCTATGCCCTCGATCTTTGAGAAGCCTTGGGCCACAATCCTGGCCTTGTATTTCTCCACACTCCCATCAGTAGCTTGATTTACCTTGTAGATCCATCTCGAACCTACCACTGATTTATCGATCGGTCTTGGGACAATTTCCCATGCACTATTTTTGACAATGGAGTCATACTCCTCTACCATAGCATCAACCCAAGTGGGGTCCTACACTGCTTCCTAAAAGGAATATGGTTCAGTCACAATACATTTTCTCATGAGAGCCATGTATCCAGCAAATTAATCAGGAGACTGTCTCGGTCTGCACTGTGAAGTAGGGGCTCCTACATTCTGTGCAACATCTAGTCTCAATCTGTCAGCATCTGTGGTGCGCTTTTTTCCATTTCTAATGGATGGCTCTGCTTGAGTGGTTTCTTCCACTTCATGAACTTCCTCATGTGGTTGGTCCACATCTTGAGACTCGTCCTTGGGAACCAGTAGTTCCTCTTCTGCATGCAAGTCTAGATCCCTCTCAAGCGACAACCGCATGGATTTCCCCTCATCGAATTTTATATCCCATCGCATAACAATCATCCTACTATTCTTAAAATACACATGATAATTAGGGGGTGTTTCTGTGTACCCCACAAATATCCCAATTTCAGCAGTCGGTTCTAGCTTCTTCCTGGCATCCTTGGTCACATGCACATAAACAGATGAGCCAAAATTTTTAAAATGAGAAACATTAGGTTTCTTACCAATAAAAGATTCTTCAGGTGTAGTCATGCCAAGTACTTTATGAGGACAACGGTTCTGCACATAAACCGTAGTATTGCATGATTCTGCCCACAAATGAATTGGTAGGCCCTGATCATGCAACATCGCTCGTGTTGCACCCACGATCATTCTGCTCTTTCTCTCCGCGAATCCATTTTGTTTTGGGTTATGAGGCGCTATGAGTTTTCCTCAAATTCCTTCTCTGTTGCATAAGTCTTTGAATTCGTTAGAGATTTATTCTCCACCATTATCGCTCCTTAGAGCCTTCACTTGTTTCCCCGACTCTTTCTCCACCAATGCTTTAAACTCATAGAACTTTTAGAATGTTTGATCCTTCTTCTTCATGAAGAATATCCAACATTTACGAGAAAAGTCATCAACAAAAATAACATAATATCTATTTTTTGCTATTGAAGAAACTGAGAATGGTCCACACACGTCTTTGTCAATTTTCTCCAGGATTACCGAAGCACGATTCTCCTTTTCATGAAAGGTTGACTTTACATACTTCCCTAGGGTGCACCCCTTCCACTGATCTAACTGAGCAAGTGTTCCCCTTGGAATTCCAGTAGATATTTGCTGCATGATTTTCGAGGATCCATGATGAAGATGGCCCAATATCCTCTGCCATAATTCGCTCTCATTCTAGCTCACCACTTTTTCTGCCTTGCCTATCATGGCGCTGCAGCCATCTACCTCCAACATGTAAAGATTCTTAACTCGAATCCCTATCTTTTTGACTTGACCCGTTGCTTTATGTCGTAGGTAGGATTTTCCACTGCTAAAAACAACATCATAGCCTATGTCCTCCAACATTGTGACTGAGACCAGGTTTTTCTTCAGACCTGGAACATGCATAAAAATTTTCAATTGAATTGGTTTACCTGACTCCCTCTGAAAGGTAATGGTACCAATACCAGTTTCACTATATCATCCATCATCGCCCATCTCTATATACATTCTAAGATCTTTCTCCTCCAAGTCAATGAAAGACTCTTTATCTCCCATCATGTGGAAGGAAGTGCCACTATCCAAATACCACACTTATACCGATGCACTTGAATCCATGCATGCGATCAAAGTGAAGTCAAGTTCAAATTGCGAGACAAGAGCCTCACCAGTTTCAACTCCAACAATCGTCTCATTCTTCCTCTTCTGTGGATAGTTAGTAGCGAGATGCCCATGTTCGTGATAGTGAAAACACTTCACTTTGGACAAATCCAGCTTCTTGACTTTACACTCAGATTTTGGATGGAATTTCTTCCCTTTCCCTTTCCTTGCCTTGGAAGTCAAAGCACAATCCTCTTCATCATCACGCTTTGATGAAGATCCATCTCTGGTGTTCCTCTTGAAATACTCTTGCACTAGATTCGACCATAGTCGTTCCCAATCCGGTAATTTTTTCCTTCCATTGACAGAGTCTTGATAACTATGCCAGCTCTTGGGAATTCCTAGGAGCACCAAGCTCACCAAATCATCAACAACGACTGTTATTCCCACACTTCCAAGCTCATCCTGACATTGGACAAACTTCATGAGATATTTTGGAATGGTGTCGCCTTTTCCATATTGATCTTCCTGAGTTTATCTTTGAGCGCCNTGTTTTGGAACAGATCCATCAAAACCTTCCACATTGCATGTGGTGTGATTTTCCTATGGACACTTGAGACAATGTGGTCTCATACTCCCTCCAAAAGAATCCTCCTCGTCTTTGCCACTTTCTTTTGCCATGCATCAAGATTTGCAGTGTCTGTCGCATCTAGATTAGGAACATCTTTGTCAATGTAATCCTTCAATCCATTGTCTTCGAGTACTGCCTCCATCCTATCCTTCCAAGCAATGTAGTTAGATCTTCCCTTGAGTGCATACTCCAACCTCAAGCCATTGAAAGACATTTTGATCTTGAATCAACTGTCGCACCAAGAAAATATTGCAAATTCGAATGTTATTCAACCACAAAAACTCAACTGCTGCAATCCCTCTTTCCCTGGGAGGTTCACATCCCACCTGTGAGTAGCCTAAGGGAAGTTCGCACCCTGCCTGTGTATAGCCTATGAACTTGAATGGGAGGTCCGCACTATAATACAATGTAGGGCGAGGAAAGTTCGCACCTCTCCCTTGATCAGACTTCGAGAATGCTTAGGAAAGTTCGCACCTCTCCTTTGACTAGGGTGCGAGAATTGTTGCTTTGAGAACTGTGTGTAGTCTACAATACTAAAGTCTGCACCCTGCTAGAGACAGGACCTGCAAAAATAAAATTATGTTCACACCTCACTTCCTTAGCTCTGTTTCCTCCATGGCTCTGATACCATGTAGAAATTTCAATACAAATTAAAGTATTTCCTACGATTCTCCTGATCTAACAATTATACACCACTGTTAAATACAAAATTGCTTCTACTATTATTCTTGTGGAAAATTAAACCACAATCACAAAGTGAAATATCAAGAACACATAACACATAAGTTTTTCCAGGAAAGCGTAAAGCTAAAAACCCCACTATCATATATTATGTATATCATGAATCATGAAACAATCTTATACAAAACTCTAATCCAAGAGTTCTCAGTACAATACAATCGTCTCACACTATCATACACAAATCAACAAATACATGTGCCAATTCCTGTGTCCAGACAGCTTGCCTCCTCTACACAATCTCTGCAATTCAAATTCTCACAATGATACGAATTGCCTAGTTTGCACATGCTCATAAGCATATTCACTACATGTGTGATCAAATCATAATTGATAGCCAAACTGTCTCTTTCACCTGTTATCTCAACTGAGTCGCCATTGGATCTGACATGCATGTAGTTAACCGTGGCAAATCTTCGGTTGCATGTGAGTTCACTAATTTACTAAACTCTCACTAGTGCATGTTTAGTTACAACTAGTACAACTGATATTAACTCACTTAGATACACTTATAATTATCTTACAAATCCAACTCACTCAGTTATGAATGAAATAATAGATTAATATTTATTGTCCAATTTATTTAAGGTAAAAGTAAATTAGACACATGTTTCTTGTTGACTTTTCAACATGGTAGTGCATCAGAAAACACCTGTATATGGATCAGCCTAGATATTATGAAGCCCTCCATAGATAAGCCAATCGGCCTCCTGACTATTATATTTCCACTGAGAACAACACTCTGGAAGACATTGTCTAGTACCTGGGTAGTCGTGTAGTATGAATAAGGGCATGGTCTAGCCTCCTTAGTTGGTGCCATGATATATTGGGTCGAGTATTATTGTTATACCCTGCATGTATATCAGAGAGATATAGCATAGGGAAAATCCCTTTCTATAGAAACCCTAAATACCCTAACCCTTAGGATGAAAACAAAAACATAACAGACAAGATCTATTTTTGTGCAACTTTACCTCCCGCATTTTGGTTGCAAAATTACGACACATTTTTTCCTGTTAAGAAATTGGGCCTTTCCTATCAACATACTTGTTTGGGACCTATACCATTGGATTCCTCTCTTCGCCTTGATTCCTATGGTGCCTATCATTTTTAATACAATTATTCTAGTGGACCCGACCCCTTTTGTGGCACCCTTATTTGGCCCCTATCCCATTGGATTCCCATTTTCACCCCAATAGTAGTGGTACCTATCACTTGACACCATTCTTCTCAGTGGTCCCACCCCCCCTCTTGGTCCCATGCTTCTCCCCCTATCCCATTTGTGTGACCATTTTTTTAAATTGCCACCACCCGTGCCCAAGAACTCAATGCATTGGTTACTGACAACCTATAGAAAAAGGAGTACATTATGAATCTCAAATCCAAAGTTATCTCACTCAATTCCTATGTTCAAATCCTCAAGGACCAATGTTCCCACAACAAATAAATCAAAACCACACTTGAACAATTGATGGGAAGTTCCCTGAACCCTTCCTCTTCTAAACAACCATCCTATCAGGGAGACCATGACTCTTCCCATTACCAAGGTCCTCATTCTACCCACCTTCCTCGGTATGTATTCAATTCCAGATTTGAGGTGAAAAAACTTGATGGCTCAGATCCCATAGGTTGGGTCACTCAAATGGAACATTATTTATCTTTGCATGGCACTATTGATTATTTATCCATGCTTCGTTATGCCATCCTACATAAGGATCTCGAATGATGGAAATGGTGTAAAAAGGCATTCCAAGGGTATGTTTCTTGGACATAGTTTTTTGTAGAGATTTATGACCTCTTTGAATCTGACACCCACCACTTAGGCCATTTGACCAAGTTGAAGCAATATGGGATAGTGGAAGACTTTATCATATCATTTGAGCACTTGTATTTCAAAATAGACAGTATGTCAGATACTTTCTTTAGGGAATTCTTTATCAGTGGCCTCAAAGATGAAATTTGTTCCCATGTTCTCATGACAAACCCCTAGACTTGGTTGGAAGCTACTCAATGAGTCAAGTAAGCACAACAGATTGTCTCTACCCAGATCCACAAACCATCCTTTCCTCATCTCCCTAAACCCACCAATTCCTCACCTCCTACAACTCCCCTTAAGATCCGAAAATTAACGAGGGAAGAAATGGATGAACACCAACTCAGGGGTATTTGTTATAATTGTGATGAAAAATATTTTTTGGTTCACAAGTGTAAGGAACATAATTTTTTTATCGCCATGACTAAGGATTTTTCTTAATAATAGCCCATTATTACACCTTTGGATGAGCTACCACTTCCATATGATTTGACCTCACCCTCTGATCCACCAGAAGTTGAACCAGTGATTTCACTTAATTCCTTCACTGGCTTCTTTCCTCCCCAAACCCTCAAATTAATTGGTTGAATTAAAAATAGGAAATTCATCATCCTTGTGGATAGTGGTAGCACCCATAATTTTATTCATTGCCACATTTCCCAAGAATTCAATTGTTACATATGTTTCATCAATCATTTTCAAATCATGATTTCCAATGGAGATTCCATTAAATGTAGGGGACGTTGTGAAAATGTGTAGATTCAAATTGGTTAGTATCACCTAAAATCCCATATGTTTTCTATAGACATAGGTGGTTGTGACATTTTTCTTGGTTTCAAATGGTTACGCACTCTCGGCCCCATTCTCATGGATTTTAAGGACTTAACCAACAACAATATTGTTAGGTATGTGTTATATTCTTTACAAATATTTAGGTGGTTTTTCGGCACATGGTTTCTTTTTCGATGGTTTTCTATTTATGGTTAAGGAATTAGGGTTGTTGACTAATCCAAGTCATTGGGTTAGGTTTTTGGATGTCGCTGCCTCCTATATGTATATTTTATTGTAGAAAATGTATCACTATGAATGAATATAGAATATGTTGATTTTCTTGGTTTGGGTTTCCAGGGGAAAAATCTCTGTGTAATGTTTGCATTTTCCATTGTATCTTTTATGTTCTTTTACTGAAAATATGTTTGCAATAAATATTCTACAAGGTTAAAATATACATTTGGTATCATATCTTTGTTGGCTTTAGGGGAATGCCTTTGTGGTCAAGGGTTTGGCTCGAGACTGTGATAATCATTGTTATAGTGGGAGATCTATGGTATTGAGTTTTCAGGTGAAAATAAGTGGCAAGCAATTCAAAAATGGAGATCGAGAAGTTTAATGGGAAATGTTTTGAGATGTGTATGCTCAAGACAAAAGATATGTTGGTGGATAGAGATCAGTGGATCACTATAGATCCAATTACTGCACCTACATGAACTTTAGCAGATGATTGGAAAAAGTTGGATCGGAAGGCAAAGAGCACAATCTGACTGTGCCTCTTAGATTCAATATTACTGAATGTGTCAGAGGAAGCTACAGCCAAGGATTTATGGAAAAAGTTGGGGAAGTTGTATCAGTCTAATTCCCTAGTAAATAAAATATTCCTGAGAAAGAAGCTATATAAACTGAGGATGAGAGATGGAGACTCGGTGGCAGAGCATTTGAACACCTTCAATATTGTGTTAAGTCAGTTAGTATCTATTGAGATTAAAATTTCAGATGAAGATAAATGTATCAGTTTACTATGTTATTTACCAAACTCCTAGGATATTCTAGTAGTGGCCATAGGTAGTAATAAAACTTCCTTGAAGTTTGATGAAGTGGTCTCATCCTTGTTTTCGGAGGAGATGAGATGAAAGAATATGGAAGGACAGAGCACAGATGCATTATTTGCAAGAGGACATTCCCAGGAAAGAAATAGACCTAAGTTTTCAAGTGGGAGATCTAAGTCTAAGGGTAGATCTAAATATCCCAGAAAGTTTGTAAATGTATGTTGGAGATGTGGAAAAGAAGGGCACTACAAGAAGAAGTGTAGATCCAAATTTGAGAAAAAGAAGGGATATGAAGAATCTCCTTCTACAGAAGAAAATACCTCCAAGGAAGAAGGAGGGGATGTGTACTTGGCTTATTCAAGCACACATGTAGATCATGTGGAATGGTTGGTTGACTTAGGTGCATCCTTTCATATGACTCCCCATAGGGAGTGGTTCTGTGAATATGAATGGTATGATAGAGGTAATGTTTTCTTAGGTGATGATTCGACAACCAGAATCATAGGACGAGGAAAATTCAAGTTGAGGCTCATAGATGGAAGGATTAGAACACTATCTGGTGTTATGCATGTTGGTCACTATAATTGCTTAATTAATTTTAAACAACTAAGTGAAACATAAATTATCAACCCAGGGAAGTCTTCTGTTTCAAAGATAGCCACGCACTATATATGCTCAATTCCAAAAGCACTTAGTGTTGTAGTAAATAAATTCACACTAATTATTCTTGCTTAAATGAACTGAAGCTCTGAATTAAATCACAAGAAAGCAATTCCCCTATTGCAATTCTTTAAGGCTTAATTAAGAATCCTGGATTACATTAAAAATAATACTGCAATGGGAAAGAACAACTATCTTGCAATCAGAGTACAGGACCCTTACTCTCAAACAGAGACTCAGTACTCACACTCTTTCATGAAAACAATAATGCAGAAAACAATTAACTCTATCTAACAGAAACCAAAGAACTTAACACCTTTCTGTTTAAGCAAGAGTCTTGAGCCTTACCTCTGTTGTAGCACACTTGCGAGGTTGAGGTCTACAGAGAACAGGGCAGTCTGATTCCTTTCTTTCTGAGCAGGGATCTCTAACCCAATTCTGGCTAACATCAAGGAAAGTCTACAGTGAACAGGATATTGGTTCTTTCCTTTCTGAGTAGGAACCCTTAATCCAATCCCTGGCTAACACACTTGCAGAGGTAAATGGAACCTACAGAAGACAAGGT